>APFE030156248.1:1563-38311 GCA_000404065.3 Pinus taeda
ATGAAGAAAACGGCCACTTCAAAAATTATCAAATTTACAAAATAATTATTTACAATTTATACATTAGAAAATTTAAAGCCAAAAAACAGGTCTTTTAAAAAAAGGGTCTAATGCAGAATACCCACTTTTTCAAATCAGCATGAAAATCACTACCATTCTAAAACATAATGTACATAAAAAAAATTAAAGTGCCAAAAACTATACTCTAAAAAAAACATGTGTGTTCTACATCACCCCTTTTCAAAATCAGGTCACTTTTTTGCTATCTCTACGAAACGGGTAACAGTATCAGTTCCCGTTTCAAAGTTTACATTGATTGTCTTTTCCATGCCAAAGTGACATGTCGTTCAACTGTATTGATCTTCCCAAATCAACTATGCACGCTTGAAGGAACACAAAAATGTCCCAAATGTCATAATAGTTCGTTCTGAAGATTAAGTTCAGTGATGATCATGTCCGTGCTCAACATCTGGTAAGTGATGGAGAAATCAAGATAACTCTCATAGAGTTGGGCCCACCTTAATGCCTCATGACCGCAAGAGAAAAGCACTATGGTTAGTGCTGGAATTGGAGGTTGGCTGAGGCAATCACTGATGCAATTGATGCTCCATGTATTATATTTGATGTTGAAATGAAATTGTTACAAGGATGTGGACCACTTTTGCTAGAAATCATTCTACAATTTTCCTTGCGTCTGCATTAGTAGAATTGGGATTCTGCATGGTGATAATCTCATTTATATGTTCCCTTTTGGAATTAGCTCTTGGATCTGGTGCTTGATTTCCTTGTTTCTAGAAGAGAGCAGTGATAGACTATCCCATTGGGTAAATGTGCACTGGGGGTTAGTGATTAGGTGCTTAGTATTTAGCTCAAAAATCAATGTTCTCTGAATCGCTCGAAACCTACACGATCGCGTCTGAATCAACGATACAATCCCAACACAACTTGTTTCACTCAAAATCGAGCTCGTAGGAGGAAGATATCATGTTTTGTCTGCTTTGCCAAATAGAAGAATTTTTGCAAAAAAAAAGGTATAGTCACTGCGTAGTCAGCAGTTCGTACTACTGACATGGCAGGTGACTGGAGAAGTCAACGGGATGGTCAACATCCAACTAGGCCTCACCAAGTGGCGCATTTCTATTGGTTTATGGGTTCGTGATTTGGCATTTTCTTATTGGTCGAGAACGGACCAATGAGGAGGGGACAAGTGGCAAGCCCGGAGGCCGCCACGTGTCCCTCCCCAAAGGTCCAACAATATTGGCGCGCAATGTAAAATTTATAGGGAGGTCAGCAGAGTCAAACCCGTGACCTCTCTTGCACAGTTCCAACGTATTACCACTACACCACCGCTTGTGACTTAACATGTAATGGTCGCATTTCATATTTAAAGATTAACATGTTAACTGTTGGGGGAAGGAGGGAGCCAACCCCTGGGCCAACCCCCTCCCATGTGATCACTACACTTAACCACCAGCCAGCAGTTAATATAACCATGCCACTTTCCATAATAGTTAAGGGTAACCGCAATCCTTATGGCTCAACATGTGTCCACTTCCACAAAGACCACCAGGCTAACAGTTAGCTTAACCATGCTTAATGCGCTAACTATGGATTATCATGTAGTTAATACATGCTTAACATTTAATTAAACTGTAGTTTAGTTTGGCGGAAAAAATGGTGGAGCCCCCAAATTCGGTGATAACTCCAGATTTAGTGGAGTTAACTGGAGTTCCTCTAGTTTAAGTGGAGATTTATTAGGAGAAATTGTTTTTGCCATAACTTTTGAAAAAATTGACCAAATTGGGATTAGGAAAAGGAATTCCTAGATGATTTTGATGTTATGAGCACATTGAAGCAAGTTTCAGGATAAGTAGAGCATTGTAAACAACACTTTTTCCATTTTCAACTAATTTAGAGGCCCAAGCCATGGAAGATGGACCAAGGAGATGTAACCCAGGAGGGGTGAACTCCTTCATCAAAACATTGTGTTAAGTGTTCATTTTGACGTTTTTTTGTACATTTGATTGCTACTAATTCAACATTTTACTTTTATGTTATTTTTCTCATGAATTTGACATAAAACTTGACATAAATTTACCTATTCATTCACAAAACCCATAAAGGAAACCTATGCACATGAAGCAAATGATAAGCAATTGTTTTTAATTCTGAAGTTGAAATTAGCACATCAAAACTAACATTCAACAACATATCAAGTTGGTATCGGAGCAAAGGTTATTTTCTTGATTGCTTGAGTTTTGTGCAAGGAGGGTTTTAATGGTTGCAAATTTATGATGCTTACAAGGTTAAAGTTGTAGAGAGGAGAAGGGAAACTATTGGTTGCAACTCCTGAGGTAATTCCCAGAAGAAGGAGAGCCATAAGGCCACAATCTCCACACAAAGTTCCAATCCCAACTGCGCTTGAAGCACCTCAAGTTTTACCTTCAATTTAGATTGAGGAGGTACAAGCAGTACCAGAATCTCAGCTTGAATCTAAAGCCATCATGTATGGAGCGAGAGAGACTGAGGGTCTTTTAGAAGAGGAAGCATTCAAGAAAGATTTATATGACTTAATTGACATTGTTAGAGTCCTCTACGAAGAGAGGAATACTAGAATGGCTAGAGAGAGTCTAAGCCCCCACATGGAGAGGGAAGCTCTGGAGATAAAAAAGATGAAAAGAAGGATTCAAAGGGTAATGGAGGAAAGCATCCTCCATCTCCACCATCTTCATCTTCCTCATCATCTTCATCATCCTCGTCATCTTAAACAACATCATCTTCCACTTCCACCATAAAAATTGTTCATACTCATTCAAAGACCCCAAAGGAAAAAACTCCCTTACTCAAATTGGACATTAAGTTTGAACTTCCCATGTACAATGGTGAGGTCAATGCAGAAAAGTTAGACAATTGGATTCGACAATTGGAGGCTTATTGCATAATTCAGAACCTTAAAGAAGATGACATAAAAATCCAGTTGGCTTCATTGAGGCTAGAAGGAGCAGCACTAGTCTAGTGGGAAGCAAAGACTCAAGAGGAAATGTGAATTCATGGTAAGATATCCATTTCTTGGGTTGAATTTGTTTCTGCAATTAAAAGACAGTTTTATCCTTTAGCCTATATGCAAAAAAGCCATTATGAGTTGGAAAAATTTTAGGCAACTCAAGAGCCAAACAGTTCAAGACTATACCCAGGAGTTTAGGAAAATGTCTTTGTTGTTAGGAGTAAACTTGAATTCCCAAGATACACTCTTGAAATATATTGGGGGTTTACATTCCTACTTAAAACACGTTATCCTTATGTTCAATCCAAGCAATTTAGATGAGGTATGTGTGCAAGCCACGCACCTTGAAGCAAGAGGAAAGAACATTCAGGAAGAGGGTAGTAAGAAGAAGCCATTCAAGGGTAAGGAGAAATAGAAGGGTGGAAAATGGAAGGGAAATAAGAATGCAAGTGTGAAGAAAGAAGGGGAGAAAACTATATGCCAACATTGTTCCAAAGCAAGGCATGATGAAACCCATTGTTGGAAATTACATCCCACACTAAGGCCTAAGAAACCAAACAATAAGCGAAAACAAAAGATGACAGCTACCACACAACATGATCTTGGATCAAATTCTGGTGATGAGACCAAGATTTCAGCCATGGTCACAAAAGGAAAAGAAGTTATTGCAAGCACTAGTTCCTCACATAGTCACAACAACAATCCAAATGAATAATCAATGATAGAGTTGTTCCATGTAAGGGTAATTTCAAATCATACAAATATTGATGCATTATTTGATAGTGGGTCACAATAAAACTTAATTTCAGAAGACTTGGTCAAAAATCTTAACCTTGAAACTGTACCTCATCACAAGCCATATCCCTTGGGTTGGATAGTCTATAATGCAAATTTACAGGTTACAAGGAAATGCTTATTCAGGTTTGCCATTACTGAAAAATTCATTGATGAAGTTGAGTTAGATGTAGTTCCACTTGACATCTCAGGAATCATTTTTGGAATTCCTTATTTGTATGATAGGAAAGCAGTATTTTATCTCCATGAGAAAAACTATCTATTGCTCAAGGATGGAGTGGAGTATATTATGAGAGTCCGTCACAAAAAGTTAAACATTTCTTTGGTTAATGTAGGGCAGATGAAGAGAGTAGTAAATGCAAGTTAAACTTTTGTGCTTCTCATGATCAAGAAAAAGAATGATATTGATTATGAATCTTTTGAAGGTTGTGATGATAAGTTAAAATATGATTTGTTTGATGTGATAAGCAAGCATGGCGAGATGTTTCAAGAACCAAAGGGGTTACCTCCCAAGAGGGGAACACAGCATCAGATACAGCTACAACAGGATGTTCCACTTCCAAACATTGGCATATATTGCATGTCAATCACAGAGAGCATGGAAATCAAGAATAAAATTCAAGAATTGTTGAACAAAGGTATCATACGTCCATCAACTTCGCCATGTGGTTCACGCATTGTCTTGGTGCCAAAGAAGGACAAGACTTGGTGCATGTGTGTGGATTTTTGTGCACTGAATAAAATAACGGTAAAGAATCATTATCCACTCCCAAGAATTGATGATTTGCTTGATCAATTGAGGTATGCAATGTATTTCACTAAGTTAGACTTACTAAGTGGTTATCATCAAGTTAGAATAGTTGAAGAGGACATTTGGAAAACCGCATTTAAAACTAAACAAGGATTTTTTTGAGTGGCTTGTTATGCCTTTTGGTCTTACAAATGCTCCAGCTACTTTCATGAGAGTTATGAATGATGTATTGAGACCATTTCTAGAAGACTTTGTCATTGTTTACTTATATGATATTCTCATATTCAGTAAATCCGGAGATGAACATGTCATGCATGTGAACAAAGTACTTGATGTCTTGAGAAAAGAATAGTTGTTTTTAAAGATGTCAAAGTGTGAATTTGGTAAGACGTCTTTAGTGTATTTGGGACACATTGTTGGAGGAGGTGAGCTGAAGATAGACCCCTCTAAGGTTGAGGTCATTCTGAATTGGCCCAATCCTAATACAGTTACAGAGGTAAGAATATTTATAGGGGCAACACAATCTTGGAGGAAATTTATTGCTATTTTTTCTTCCATTGCAAATCCATTACATGCATTGACTAGTGTCAAGAAAGTCTTCCATTGGGGAGATGTACAGTAGAAAGCATTTGATGCTTTAAAACAAAATATCAGTTCAACACCAATATTGGCTCTTCCGAATCTTAGACAGCCATTTGAGATTCAAACGGATGCTAGTGATTATGCCATGGGAGGAGTTCTTATGTAGCATGGTAAGCCCATCTGATTTCATTCTGAAATTTTTAATGGTGTTGTGACTAACTATCCCACTTATGACAAAGAACATTACGCATTGGTAAAAATTGTCAAAAAATGGAAACACTACTTGATGGGGAAGGAGACCATTATCCATACTGACCATCAACCATTGCAGTACTTACAGTCATAGTCAAAGTTGCAGCAATCACGACACTTCAGATGGATGGGTTTTCTACACCAGTTTCATTTGGTTATCAAGTCCAAAAATGGAATCTACAATTAGGTAGATGATATTCTTTCTAGGCCTATTGTAAATTCATCTATTTTACTCAAGCACAATTCTATTTTACATTAAAGCTACATTGAGCAATATGCATATGATAATGACTTTCAAGATGTGTATGCAAGCTTGAGGCAAGGAAACCAAATTGAAGAGTTGGATTACCATGTACATAACATTTTGTTGTATCGCTTGGGAAATTTATGTATTCCACAGGGAGAAAGAAACAATATCATAAGGGAGGCGTACACTTCATTGATTGCTGACTCTTTGGTGTAGGAAAGATAGTAGCGAATCTCCAAAGGTATTGTTATTGTCCACGCATGATTGATAATGTATCTCGTTTCATTAGAGGATGTTCTTTGTGTGCAACAAGTAAGCCTAGCAATAGGAAACTAGGATTGTACACTCCACTTTCATTACCTTCACATCCATGGGAGAGTATCTCAATGGATTTTGTAGGAGGTCTTCCATTGTAAAGGAAAGGTCATGATTACTTGTATGTAGTTATAGATAGGTTCAGCCAGATGTGTATTCTAATGCCATGTAAAAAGAAAATTACAGTTGAACAAACAACTCATATTTTCTTTCAAAATATTTGGGTTCATTTTAGTCTTCCTACTTCCATTATAAGTGATCGAGATTCTCGATTTGTTGGGAATTTTTGGTCAAATTTGTGGGACATGATGGACACTAAGTTGAAGAAGAGTAAATCCTTTCATCCACAAATAGACGGATAAACTGAGGTGGCCAACATGACAGTCATTCATATTCTTAGAGGATATTGCAGCAAACATCCCAAGTTGTGGGATGAACAGTTGCATTACATACAACATGCATACAACGGGGTAAAGCATTCTTCCACAAACACGTCGCCATTTGAGGCATGTTTTGTGTACTTGCCAAGATCACCATTGGACTTCATCTTTGAGATTGTTTGAGCTTCCTTTGATTGATGATAAAGGGGAGCATGTTCAGCTGCCATCAATAGATGATTTCTCGCTAGAATATCTTGATGAACTTCAGCAAGATCTCATACTTGACAGAAGAACCAGAACTTCAAAGAGAGGGAATGTTGAACACCTTCAAGTGTGACTGAAGGGACAAAATCCTTCTAAGGCCAAATGGTTGTAGATCGAGAAGGTGAGGGAGATGTACCCTCACCTTCTGAAAAATTGATAGTATCTTTTGGGGTCCAAAAGGCTTCCAGTGGGGAGGAATGATCAGGTGCTCAGTATTTAGCTCAAAATTCAAAGTTCTCTTAATCACTTAAAACTTGAATGATCAGGTCTGTCTAGGTGATACGATCCCAATGCAACTTATTTCACTCAAAGCTGAGCTCATATGAGGAAGATATCGCATTATTTCCGCTTTACCAAACATAAGAATTATGCAAAAAAAGGTACAGTCATTGCACAGTGAGTAGTCTGTATTGTTGACTTAGCAGGTGACTAGGCAGGTCAACGGGATGGTCAATGTCCAACCAGGTCTCGCCAAGTGGCGCACTTCTATTGGTTTATGGTTTGGTGATTTGGCAGTTTCTTATTAGTCGAGAATGGACCAATGAGGAGGAGATAAGTGGCAAGCCCGGAGGTCGCCACATGTCCCTTCCCAAAGGACCGTAGTATTGGCATGCAATGTAAAATTTATGGGCAGGTCGGCGGAGTTAAACCCGCGACCTCGCCTGCATAGTGCCAATGTATTACCACTACACCACCACTTGTGACTTAACATGTAATGGTCGCAGTTTATATTTAAATATTAACATGTTAACAGTTGGGGCCAGCTCGCGGGCCAGCCCCCTCCCATGTGATCACTCCACTTAACTTCCAACCAATAGTTAATATAATTGTGCCTCTTTCCATAATAGTTAACGATAATGTAACCCTTACCACTCAACATGTGTCCACTTCCATGAAGACCGCTTGGCTAACAGTTAGCTTAACCGCGTTGAATGCACTAACTGTGGATTAGCCCGTAGTTAATAAATGCTTAACATTTAATTAAATTTCAGTTTACTTTGGCGGAAAAAATGGCGGAGCCCCCAAATTCAGAGGTAACTCCAAATTTAGTGGAGTTAACTAGAGTTCCTCCAGTTTTGTGGAGATTTACTAGGAGAAACTATTTTTGCCATAACTTTTGAAAAATTCAACGAAATTGGGATCAGGAAAAGGAATTCCTAGATTATTTTGATGTTCTGAGCATATTGAAGTAGGTTTTAGGAGCAATAGAAAATTGTAAACAACACGCCCAAGCCATGGAAGCTGGACCAAGGAGATGTAGCCCAGGAGGGGTGAATTCCTTCATCAAAACATTATGTGAAGTGTTAATTTTGATGGTTTTCTTTACATTTGATTGTTGTTGATTCAGCACTTTAGTTTTATGTTATTTTTCTCATGAATTTGACATAAAACTTTACATAAATTTACCTGTTCATTCACAAACACCATAAAGGAAAACCTATGAACATGAAGCAAATGATAAGCAGTTGTTTTTAATTCTGAAGTTGAAATTAGCACAACAAAAATAACATTCAATAACATATCAGTCATTTCGATTGAATCCTTGACCTGATGGTGCATAGGGACCCTAGCGGGCAGGGAGAAGATGTATTTGTAATTTTCCACATGCTTTTCCACTTTATTTTGCTACATAGATAGGCCATGGATGTGATTCGGACCTTCTGCTCACTTTGAGATCGAATCAAGAAGAAGACATATTTCCCAATTTGGGAGATGACCTTCCTGCATTACTTAGAATAGATCATAGAAATGGTGGTAGGCGGCGCTACCTCTGGTATACTGTATAATTGTCTACCCAAAAATAAGGACATTGCGTGGTATATACTCATATATAACATGACCCTTTTAGAAGTATGGTTGGCCTAAACTTCAAGGGGTGAATATCACACAATATCCCATCCTTAAAGGGCTTGATGTCATAGGGTAGGAGAAACTATTGGCTAAAATTAATATATTTTCTTTAGAACAACCACCTAATGGTGTATGGATCTGGGTGTAATGTTGTTGGCATGTCTAATTTCTTGATGATCTCAGACGAGATGAGGTTATTTTTACTTTTGTTGTTGACAATGAAGTGCAGTGGAGCACTCTTCACCCACATTTGTGAGTCAAAAAAGTTCTCACCTTCCTTTGGTTCTTAGGGCTCACTTGGTTGGACCGTGGTTATAACAAGATGGCATTGGGTTTTGCATCAATGATTTTCTTCTCCTTGTCTAGATCTAATTTAGACTCAGAACCTGCATCTGATTTTGAGGCTTTCAACTCGACCGCCAACAATTTATTTAAGTGATATTCATTGGTGTTATGCTATGGTCTCTTATGATATTCATTGGTGTATTTCTTTGTCTTCCCATTACCCTTATTTATTTTTCACTTAGATGGGTTGCCCTAGGGAGGTCCATCCTGGATTTGTCCTTTGTTCTATGGTTTGGAGTTTTATTTTCCCTACTTATGCTATGAGGAATTCATAAATCCAAACTCTCACTTCTTTTTATTAAATTTTTGCTTGATTTGACAACACATTGGTATGTTGCACCCAATGAAGAGATGTCCAAAAAATCCATTTCTATTTGGATGTATTTGTGCAACCCCCTATAGTATTTGAGCACTAGTTGTCACTCAAAGTATTTGATACCTAGTTTGGTGCACAAGGTATGCAAGATATTCGTAAGTTATGGTACAATTTGGCCCCTCTCCTCCCATAGTGTGGTCCATCTCATGGATTGGTCATCATAACTTCCAATAGGGTAATATTGTTCCTTTATAGAAAGAGCCCCAAGTCGATGTGACGACATACATTATGGATTCCTATGTGGCATTTTTCTCATGGTAAGTTTCCCAAAAAACCTTGACTTGGGGGACGACTTTAAGGAGTGCACAAATAATATCTTCTCTATTAAAAAATTGTGGACCGAAAAATTCCCTTCTAATTGATTTAACCATTTGTTTAGGGCATTTGTATATATATGACCTTCAAATATAGGAATATCAAAACTAATACCTTGAAGGGGGGAACACCTCCAAAGTGATCATTTTACGAATATGCATTAGATATTTTCATCCATTGAATGATCTAGGAAAAATTATCCATCATCTCATCCCTTTGTCGTGTGACAACTTCCTAGAGAAATAGTTTAATAAGATCTCCTACTCCCTCGCCTTTATTTTCTTTTGCTATGGGAGGCCTTTGGGGTTGGAAAGGATGGTCTTGCAAAGGCTCAAGTAGTTCAAGCCCCAACTCCATATACCCTAACCTCATTTGGGAGATGCACAAAAAAACATAGAAAGAGAAATCTGCTTTGATACCACTAATCGTGGTTACCTAAGGAAAGGGATAAACTATTAACAATAAAATAAGGTCACAAGTGCCTAAAATAAATAATGTAGAGTAAATTCATGTGAAAAGAGTTTAATTATTTTTAAATTGTAAAAAATGTTAGACTACATCATGATAAATTTTTTCTTTCTTTTACAATTGTGAAGTCGTGTGTTTATATTATTTAGGGTGACTTTTCACCTACAGTCATGAAATTTCATCATATGTCCAATATCATGGGTGAATACCATAAATGACTACGAAAAAAACTAATAAAAATATTTATATGGTAAAATATAATCGTGCGATTAGATGTTTATTTTGTTTTCTTCCACCTCTTGAATACCATGGGTGGATACCATGGCCATGGGATTTGATACCACCAATGCTAGAAAAAAATTATTGATTGTGGAGATTTGATGGAAAAGGTCGATAGCCACCAATTTACAGTTAGATAAACACTCGCCCATTGTGGTCCCCATTGTGTTGAGTGCCGCCATTAGATGGGGAACTTCTATTGAACTTGGCCCTAGATGAGCTACTCACCTTGTTGTGAGAGCTACCTTACTTTGAAAACTCGATAAAGTCAGATGCTCTACTGGTAAGTATCCTTAACTTGTGTATTTATGATCTAATCAATGGTTTCTTATTTCAAGTAGTTGGGGTTGATCTCTGCTAGTGTCAACAACTCTGCTATATGTGATGTGTCTAATAATGGTTGAAAGTATGGCCGAGGGAGGTCCACATTGAACATTGGGTGTAAGCCAAGGAAGGGGGGGAATACTTAGCTCAAAATAATTGTCACCCACAACCTTGTTAATGGTGTAATTAGGTCCATAACAAAGTGGACAAATCTTCTAATGGGGTCTTGTAAGGCACTCTTTCTGCAAATACAACCAAAACTTGTCTCCCACCTAAAAGTTGTGTGGCACTCAATGTTGATCATGGTGTTGCTTGTACTTGGTATTGGTTTTATGTAAGATATTGTGGACCTGTTGATGGATATGTTGAATCTGCTTAATGAATTTGGTGGCTTTGTTGGCCTCAGATTGAAGGGAAGATTTTTCCTATGTGGACACAATGGCTAGTGCTACTTTAATTGGATCCAGTGGTTGAAATCCCAGGCACACCTGAAAAGGGCTATGATTGATTGAGCTATGTGTTAGATTCAAGAATTGTCATTTTTTTACCACCTCTTTCTCTATATTTTTATCCATTTTTTCCTCAATAGTCACATCCTTTTCATGTATTATTATCCTATCTTTTGACTCAAGTTATCACTCTAATCCATTAAGTCTCTTCCTACATTTAAAAGGGCATCAGATTTTTTTTGGGTGTTTTGCTGACATTGTATTGAGGAATGTCTATAGGATGAACTAACTAACTAATGATGTTGTCACTTTACTATGTTAATCCTCTAGGATTTCACAATGCTGCTACTCCATTATGCTATTACTCAAAAATACTTGGAAGTTTTTACTTCGTTGTGTTGTTACTCCCGAGAGACTTGATGTTATTCAAGGCTTTTGTATATATGTTATTACTTGGAAATAAGTGCTAACAAATCTATTTTTATAGTAGGGATTCAACTTTTCTTAGATGACGCGATTGACTTGGACATAATGTTTAGTTGATTAGCTAATTAAGGCAACTCATTGTGGCATGAACCTTCATTTGTACATGATTTGTTGTAATCATGTATAAAAAATGATTTTTTTTTGTAAGCTCGACATTGGTGAGGCTACATCTTGGTCATGTCCAAGAATAACACCCAAATAGGGTGGGGAATTGAACCTATGACTTAACATCTAGGATTTCCTTAACAACACACTTGATCGTCGTTTATCCAAGACCTCGTGGAATAAAAAAAGACTTTATTAAAAAGCTTGAGAATCGAAAATATTCTTAAGACTGTTTGTATCTAATGTATTACTATAATTACATGTGAAGAAGGGGGGATTGAAAAGAGGATTTCCCTGCTTTGAAAGGAGGGTTGGCATTATTTTTCTCAAAAAATGAGCATCTGTATCTTTTCCCTGGCTTATGAAAGACTTAATAAGTTCATGTTCAATTTATGATTCATTGTGTTAAGTTGCAGGTTGAGTTTTTCTCCAGTTCCCTTCTAAGGAGGAAGTTCCCTCCTATTTAGCAGGTATTTTTGTGACTATAGAAGGCAACATACCTATTTTATTTGTTTGTCTTGTAGGTTGTTATTTATACTCCTAGAATTTAAATTTATTTAACTAATGATTTGTTGTTACTGTTACTATTAGTCTACACATAATTTTGATTACATATTGCTATCACACATCCATAGATTTCACATATTTGTATTGATTTATACTATTGTTGTTATTGATTGTTGATACATACTGCCATTATCGTTTGTTTTGACAATTACTATCATATAATGTTGTTGCAGATTGTTGTTACTATGTGCTATATAAATTACTATTATGCATTGTTGTCACAACTCATTGTTACAATATGATATTCTTATCCTTTCTTGTTCCCAGCTGATATTGATGCCCTTTCAGTGGTAACCATTTTGATGAAGTGAGTCCAAATTGACTATGATGCTTGAATGACTTCCATTTTAACAATTCATTCCCGAATGGTTGTGGTATTTAAGTGATTTCATTTATGCAAATGACGGGTTTGATTGTGAGAGTGATTCTCATTTTTAGAAGGGTGTGCTAAGTGTTCTTTCTTTCCTGCAAGAGTGTTTATTATTTCAAAGGAAAGGTCATGATTAAGGAAAAGTCCTAGTTTCCTATTACTAGGCTTACTTGTTGCACACAAATAACATCATCTAATGAAACGAGATACATTATCAAACATGTGTAGCCAATAACAATACCTTTGAAGATTCGCTATTGTCTTGCCTACACCAAAGTGTCTAGAAATCAATGAAGTGTGCGCCTCCCTTATGATACTATTTCTTTCTCCCTGTGGAATACATAACCTGCCCAAGTGATAACACAAACCGTTATGTACATGATAATCCAACTCTTCAATTTGGTTTCCTTGACTCAAGCTTGCATACACATCTCGAAAGTCATTATCACATGCATATTTCTCAATGTAACTTTCATGCAAAACAGAATTATGCTTAAGTATAATAGATGAATTTACAATAGGCCTTGAAATCATATCAACTACCTTATTGTAGATTCCCTTTTTGTACTTGATAACCAAATGAAATTGTTGTAGAAAACCCATCCATCTGAAGTGTCGTGACTACTGCAACTTTAACTATGATTGTAAGTAATGCAATGGTTGATGGTTGGTATGGATAATGGTCTCCTTCCCCATCAAGTATTGTTTCCATTGTTTGACACTTTGTACCAATGCGTAAAGTTCTTTGTCATAAGTGGGATCGTTAGTTACATCTCCATTAAAAAAATTCAGAATGAAATGAAATGGGCTTACCATGCTGCATAAGAACTCGTCCCATGGTGTAATCACTAGCATCTGTTTGAATCTCAAATGGTTGTCTAAGATTCAGAAATACCGGTGTTGAACTGATATTTTGCTTCAAAGCATCAAATGCTTTCTGTTTTACATCTCCCTGATGGAAGACTTTATTGACACTAGTCAATCATGTAATGGAGTTGCAATGGAAGAAAGATTAGCAATAAATTTCCTCCAATATTATGTTGCCCCTAAAAATATTCTTACTTCTGTAACTGTATTGGGCTTGGACCAATTCAGAATGACCTCAACTTTAGAGGGGTCTATCTTCATCTCACCTCCTCCAACAATGTGTCCCAAATACACTAAAGAAGTCTTGCCAAATTCACACTTCGACATCTTTAAAAACAAATGTTCTTTTGTCAAGACATCAAGTACTCTGTTTACATGCATGACATGTTCATCTCTGGATTTGTTGAATATGAGTATATCATCTAAGTACACAATGACAAAATCATCTAGAAATGGTCTCAATACATCATCCATAACTCTCATGAAAGTAGGTGGAGCATTTGTAAGACCGAAAAGCATAACAAGCCACTCAAACAATCTTTGTTTAGTTTTACATGTGCTTTTCCAAATGTCCTCTTCAGCTATTCTAGCTTGATGATAACCACTTCGTAAGTCTAACTACCTCAAATGATCAAGCAAATCATCAATTCTTGGGAGTGGATAATGATTATTTACGGTGATTTTGTTCAGTGCACGGAAATCCACACACATGCGCCAAGTCTCGTCCTTCTTTGCAACCAAGACAATGGGTGAACCACATGGCGAAGTAGATGGGCATATGATACCTTTGTTCAACAATTCTTGAATTCTCTTCTTGATTTCCATGTTCTCCATAATTGACATGTGATACATGCCAATGTTTGGAAGTGAAACATCCTACTATAGTTGTATCTCATGCCGAATTCCCCTCTTAGGAGGTAACCCCTTTGGTTCCTGAAACATCTCGCCATGCTTGCTTACCACATCAAACAAATCAGATTTCAATTTGTCATCACAACATTCGAAAGATTCATAATCAATATCATTCTTTTTCTTGATCATGAGAAGCACATATTTTTTACTTGCATTTACCAGTCACTTCATCTGCCTTGCATTAACCAAAGAAATGTTCAGCTTTTTGCTATGGGCTCTCACAATGTACTCCACCCCATTCTTGAACAATAAGTATTTGTTTTCATGGCGATAAAATATTGCTTTCCTATCATATAAATAACGACTACCCAAAATGATTCCTGAGATGTCAAGTGGAACTACATCTAACTCAACTTCATCAATGAACTTTTCAGTAATGGAGAACTTGAATAAGAACTTCCTTGTAACCTGTAAATTTGCATTATTGACTATCCAATCCAATAGATATGGCTTATGATGAGGTACATTTTTAAGTTTGAGCTTTTTGACCAAGTCTTCTAAATTTAAGTTTGATTATGACACACTATCGAATAATGCATCAAGCTTTGTATGATTTGAAATTACCCTTACATGAAACAACTTTATTCTTGATTCTTCATTTGGAGTGTTGTTTTGACTATGTGAAGAACTAGTGCTTGCAACAGCTTCTTTTCCTTTTGTGAACATGGCTAAAATCTTGGTCTCATCACCAGAATCTGATCCAAGGTCATGTTGTGTGGTAGTGGTCGTCTTTTGTTTTCCCTTATTGTTTTGTTTCTTAGGCCTTAGTTTGGGATGTAATTTCCAAAATGGGCTTCATCATGTCCAGCTTTGGAACAATGTTGGCATATGGTTTTCTCCCCTTCTTTCTTCACACTTGCATTCTTCTTTCCCTTCCATTTTCCTCCCTTCTCTTTCTCCTTACCCTTGAATGGATTCTTATTACTACCCTCTTCATGAATTTTATTTCCCCTTGCTTCAAGGTGTGTGGATTGCACACATACCTCATCCAAATTTCTTGGATTGAACATAAGGATAGTATGTTTCAAATAGGAATGTAAACCCCCAATATATTTCAACAGTGTATCTTGGGAATTCAAATTTACTCCTAACAACAAAGCCCTCTTTCTAAACTCCTGGGTATAGTCTTGGATTGTTTAGCCTTTGAGCTGCCTAAAATTCTTCCAACTCATAATGGCGTTTTGCATATAGGCTAAATGGTAAAACTATCTTTTAATTGTAGAAACAAATTCAACCCAAGAAATGGATATCTTAACATGAATTCACATTTCCTCTTGAGTCTTTTCTTCCCACCGGACTAATGTTGCTCCTTCTAGCCTCAATGAAGCCAACTGGATCTCGATGTCATCTTCTTGAAGGTTCTGAATTCTGCAGTATATCTCCAATTGTCGAATCCAATTGTCTAACTTTTCTGCATTCACCTCACCATTATACATGGGAAGTTCAAACTTAATGTCCAATTTGAGTAAGGGAGTTTTTCCTTTTGGGGTTTGGGAATGACTATGGACAGTTTTGGTGGTGGAAGTGGAAGACATTTCTGTTTGCGATGTTGAGGATGATGAAGATGATGAGGAATATGAATATGGTGGAGATGGAGGAGGCTTTCCTCCATTACCCTTTGAATCCTTCTTATCATCTTTTTTATCTCGTGAGCATCCTTCTCCATGTGGAGGCTTAGAACTCTCTCCAGCCATTATAGTGTTCCTCTTTTCATAGAGGACTCTAACCATATCAGTCAAGTCATAGAAATCTTTATTGAATGCTTCCTCTTCTGAAATACCTTCAGTCTCTCTTGCTCCTAACATTATGGTTATGGATTCAGGCTCAGTTTCTGGTATTTCTTGTACCTCATCAATCTCAATTGAAGGCAAAACTTGAGGTGTTTCAAGTGCAGCTGGAATTGGAACTTTGGGTGGAGATTGTGGCCTTGTGGCTCTTCATTTTCTGGGCATTACCTCAGGAGTTGCAACAAGCAGTTTCCCTTCTCCTCTCTGCAACTTTAACCTTGTAAGCATCACAATTTTGCAACCATTAAAACCCTACTTGCACAAAACTCAAGCAATCAAGCAAATAAACCTTTACTTTGATACCAACTTGATTTGTTATTGAATTTTAGTTTTGTTGGGCTAATTTCAATTACAAATTGATAAACAAATGCTTGTCCATTGCTTCCTGTGCATGGTTTTCTTATAGTTTTTGTGATTGGAAACAAGTAAATTTTATCAAGTTTTAAGTGAAAGACATGAACAAAATTGCATCAAAAATAAGTTCTAAACAACAGCAATTCAAAGTACAGCAAATCATCAATTTGAACACTCAACACAATGTTTTGATGAAGGATTTCACCCCTCCTAGGCTACATCTCTTTGGTCCATCTTCCATGGCTTGGGCCCTTGTATTAGCTCAATATGGAAAAAATGATGTTTACAAAGCTCTACTACTCCTGAAACTTGTTCCAGTGTGTTCAAAATATCCAAATTAGCTAGGAACACCTTTTCTTGAGCTCAATTTGGTCGAAATTTGCTCCAATTATCTCCAAACAGTTTTTCCCTAGAAATCCTCTTCCAAAACTAGAGGAAATCCAGTTAACTCCACTAAACTGGAGTTTTTTTCTGAATTAGGCGGCTCCGCCAAAATCACCGCTAAATTAAACTGAAAGTTTAATAAATGTTAAACTGGTTTAATTAATCACTAATCCGTGATTAACACTAAACCTACAGAATTATGGCTAACTATAACCCCGACGGATTGGAGGAGCGGCCACGTAGTGGATTAAATGTTAAAGGTCATGGTTTAATGTGTTGTCCACCATTTGAATAAACCGCAACCCTTTTCTGTTGGAGCATTCACATGTATCCGGTATCGTGAGGGTTAACGTTTGTGGGGCCATCAAATGTTAACCGTTTGATATGACCTTTTTCGCATTCACATGGGGAGGGCTGGAATACAGGCTGGCCCTTGCAATCGTCAACCCAAAATTTAATATATTTCAAATATGCATTGTGCACTATACATGTTAATAACCAATGTGTAGTAGAGATGGTAGAGAGTCTTCATCACGGAGACGAGGTCGTCGGGTCGAACCCCGACGCCTCCATAAAATTTTGTTCCATTGCAACGAGCCCGGTCCTCTAGGGAGGGACACGTGGTGACCTTTGGGCTTGCCACTTGTCCCCTCCTCATTGGACCACATTCAACCTATGAAAACATGTCGCATACCAAATCTGATAACCAACCACAACTCGACACTTGTCGCAACCTTACTGGATGTTGACCGTCCGTTGACCCTGCCTAGTCACTTGCAACGTCAGTAGTACCGACTATTGACTGTGCAGTGACTGGGCATTTATTTTTTTTGCAAAATTTCTTTTGTTTGGCAAAGCAGATAGAACTCAATAACTTCCTCATACGAACTCAATTTTTAGTGAAATGAGTTGCGTTAGGATTGTTTTACCGAGACGGACGCGGTCATTCAGGTTTCTAGCCATTCTAAGAACTTTGATTTTTGAGCTAAATATTGAGCACCTGATCACATGGTGCTTACCACATTGCCACAATAAATCCTTGTTTGAAAAAGGAAACCAAACATATCATCAACATAATGTCCATCCACCCTATTAGAACTCAGTAATTTTATTGAGGTTGCAGAAGAAAATCACCAAGGTAACCAGAAACAACCTTTGGAAGCTGGGATCTAGCCCTACTAGCGTCAGAGAGGGCTCTCCCTGTAATATTTAACTTTGTTTGATTGATTATTAAGCTAGTTATGAAGTTTTGGGTTTGATTTGTATTTGAATGGTTGGTTGATAACTTAGATTTCCATTGGACTGTGGAGTTTGTTACGTAAAATACAGATTAACTAGAGTATCTATAGATAGATCTCACAAGGCAAGGTAGCCAAACAGATTGGATTATTTAAAGTATATGAAATAGGGAAGAAGAACAGAATAAGATTCACTTTAAAATATAGAGCATTGTTACCTGAATTCTATATTCAAAGATCACAGGAAAACATAGAAATTATTCGCAACCAGGTGCAGAGTGTAGATTTAAACAATTTCTACCCTTTATTTATCTATTGACTAATTCATATTAGAAAACAAATATGTGCTATAAACAAAGAGATATAAACACATAAAACAGATAGATGTACTTCACCACCAATTTGATACATGAATTCTATGAAAGAGCTTTTGTATTACTTTGGAAAATATGTTGATGCTTCAGAAAAAGATATACAATAGTGTTTCTTCGTACAAAAACCAACCTGTACTACTTCAACAATTGAAGTATTTATAACTAAATTACAAAAAATATTCTGTCAGTATGACAAGGATGTATCTAAAAAATCATAGGATTACATTAAGCTAACTTATTATAATAAAATGAGGAAAATTGAACTGTCCGAAGTGGTCGCACTGAAATAAAAGAACAGCTTGCTATTTGGTGCTTAAAAATTGGATGTGTTGTAACGTTGAGCTGTACTGTTGAATTTACCATTTACTCTAGTAATTCGTAGAGTTTATCCCAACATTGTTTGCTTGGGATATTCATCTTCAATAATTTCCTATATACTTCATCAACTTCAGTGTACCTGGCAAATGTTGGTCGGGTGATGAATAAGTTTGGAATTGCATACTGGATGTCAAGATCATATGATAGTGCTTCCAGGAATGCCTTTCCTGTCATGTTGAGTCTTTCGGATGTAACTTTTGAGCTATCTCTCGCCTTGTTTATAATTTGTGCACTGTAATCTGGCCATGTGTTGAGCTTGTCATTAATCAACAAGTTTGGTAGTTTTTTCTTGTAGAGAGGCTCCAGCTTGGCAAAGAATCTCTGTATACCTGTATTCATGTTTCGACCCTTTTCTTCAAGCTGTCTCATCAGTTTCCTTTTAGTCGGCACCTTTCTAACTTCCAAAATTGTTTTAGTTCTCTCTTCAATATCTAATTCTTCAAGTTCTTGACTGTTCTTGAAATTTAGGAATTTAATAAGCTCAATAGCTTCATTTGGTTTATCTCCTAGTTGCTTTCTAACCTACTCAATGGCTTTAGTTGACCTCTCAAAAAGTTCCTCCTATTTAAAAATAATTTGGATGGAAGGCCAAATTTCTTCCTGTCTGCATTAATCATTTTCCAGACATTTTCCTTCACTTGTGCCAATGTTTTGCCCATGGTATAGTCTTCTTCCATTTCCCGCACTCTTTGGGACAAGTTCTGGGTTTTCAGTGTTTCTGTCAAGTAGGCATTTTCAAACCTTGTACTCTACTCCTGCAAAACTTTTATCTCCTGCTTCATTTTCTTTAGCTCTTCTTCTTGTATAGTCATATTTTCCATAGAGATTGAGCTAATTTCACTAAATCATCCACAAAATGATGTGGGAAGCATTGTTGAGGATAATGTTCCTGCTGTAGTGGTTGTTGTAGGGTCACCTATCTATAGCAGAGATGCAATACGAACTGTATCAAGAGGAACAATTGCAAGTTGTGCATTATTTTCCTTTTCCTTTATTAGCTTGTCCATTTCTGCTTCCATTGTTTTAATTTGGGCACCTTGCTCCACTAGCAACTTTAGCATCTCTTCCTTTTTCAACTTTGTTTACCCAAGCTCCTTAGCCTGGGGATCTTTTGTTGTTGGTAGCTTCAATTGCTTCTTTAATGCTGTAATATCAACATTCTTCTTTCTAATTATTTCTCCTGTAGATTTGGAATTATCTGGATCAAGGCCGGCTTTGACCACCATTTCCTCCAAATATTTGATTCTAATATCTTTGGCAAGTGAGGAGATTTTTTCCAACTTGAGTTGAGACTGCACATTATTTAGAGTAAGCTGTAATTTTGAGGTAGTGATAACAGTCTTAGTGAATGTTGAATACACCATATCTCATGCCTGCCTATGCATATCTATTTGATCTAACAGATGGACATACTTTGCTTCAAACTGAAAAGTGGTATGTTTGAAATATGTTGTTGACTTTGGTTGGGAGACCTAGGTTTGCAAGAATGCCATATGCATCCTTCCTTTTTTTGTATCATATGTTGAGATGAGTCTGTGTTGAATGGAGGAGGATTGCTTTCTAAACTGAGCTGATATGTTATCATGAATGGCCTCATTCCTCTGCGTGATTTATTTGTATCTTTGAAAAATGTCCAACTGTCTTCGATATGTAGATGTTCCAAGTGTCTGAGGGGCAGTTGCTAGAATATCCTTTGTAACTGAGGATGATGATGGAGATTTTGCAGTACCATTGTCCAGCTTGAAAGTTTTCAAACCTGAGAGCAAAATGGTGCCTTGTGTATCCTCTAACAATGAAAAATCTATTTTAGAACTGGAGCCAGCTTTAAGCTACCTAGTATATATTTTAAATTCCTTAGCTAATACTTTGGTGACTGGGGAATCATCCTCTCTTGCTCAATTTTCTATTTTCTCTTTGGTTATTGGAGTCCTTGAAGTTGTCCTTGAAAGTACAGGTCTACTTCCTCTCCTGCTACCCTAGTGTTGCAGATGAAGGGTCTAACCTATGTCTTGATCCTGAACTAGGATTTCTTCTTCATTGCCACAAAATGAATATTATCATAATGAATTATCCGCTTGATATATTCAAAGGCAAATATCCTCATGGGTAAATATTTGGGCAGTTTGTATGGTGGCAGCTCTGAACCATACACTAATCTTTGTGAATGATTGGTAAAGGTACCAATCTCCTATTTTGACCTGTTCACTGAGCTGCAAAACCTTTTGAATTTCTTCACTAATCCTTGGAACCTGTTGGCCACTTAACAAACAAGTGACTGGATATACAAATTGGTCTATGAACTCAGAGAAGTTATATTCCCGTGATTGTTTTCTGACTAAAGAAGTCCAAAAAATGACTAACTCTGGCTCTCCTTGTTGATCAAGTTTCTGCATTGAGAATGGAAACTTATCTGTTTGGAAAAACATAACCATATACATAAGAATTGAAGAATATGTAAACATTCCTTCAGTTAAAAACTAAAGGAATTGTCCATGAATTACATTTCATAAGAAGTGACCATAGTCAAAGGTGACTGATGGTCCTTCTTTTGAAGAAAGGGTGGACAGAAAGCCTAGAATAGGCTCATCTACCCACTCATCTAAGTAGTAACCAAGAATGGAAGACAAAATAGAAATAAGTTGTCTTGATCTTTGAGGGAACATAGAAGAGGGATCTGGGGTATTTTTCTTAGGGAGTTGGGAATATTCAAGGAGGAAGATTTCAAATATGGCTCCTCTCTGGGGGAAGTTAACTTATAGTAGATTTCTCTGAGAGCTTCAATGGAGAAAGAAGAGAGGGAAACACAATGGGGACTGTAGCATTTGATTAACGTTGTCAGCTGTGATGGTGAATATAATTTCACCATTTGGGGAGATAATGCCCCTCTTGCTTGCAAGGTAAGAGGCTTGGAATCTTAGGAAGAAATCTAGGAAATGGCAAGATTGGGGAACAACAAACAGAGGGATTCTAGATTGCATCAGAGATGTATCTCGTCAGATTAATCAAGGAAATTAACTTGAAACCAACAGCGCAACTCGAACAAGTCAAATTCACACTATGTTTCAATGATTTTGCAATATCATTCTGCAAGTGGGTATGGTCTAAATCGATAAGGGGGTTGAGCATTGGATTGATCACAAGGGCAGTTTTAGTTGCCATGGTGGTTTACAGGATGAGAATCAAAGACTGCAATAGTAGGAAATCATTGTGCATCTAGTAATTGCAGGAAATGCAGATTGGCAAACCTCTGGCGATTGATGAATGATAGGCAGTAGGAATGTTACAGAAAGAATTACAGCACAAATAGGTGAGAATTTTATTGAACAAGCGATGTAAAGAAAGTGTGATTAGAGTGGTAAAATTTCATTGGATTGATCACAAGGGCAATTTTAGGTGCCATGGTGGTTTGCAGGATGAGAATCAAAGACTGAAACAATAGGGAATCATTGTGCATCCAGTAATTGCAGGAAATGCAGAGTGGTAGACCTTTGGCGATTGATGAATGATAGGCAGTAGGAATGTTGCAGAAATAATTATAGCACAAAGAGGTGGGAATTCTATTGAACAAGTGATGTAAATAAAGTGTGATCAGAGTGGTAAATTTCATATATATCTATAGTGAACTGGCCTTGACCATTGGATTAACAGTCTGTTTGAGGCATTAACTCCTGTAATGGCGCGAGTAAATGGATAGGAGATTAATGGAGGTTGAAAGGGTCTTAGACGTGGCAGCTAGGGATTGGCGGATATGTGGAGCGGGACCGTTGAGTTGAAATCTGTCAACAAGAATATTCCAATTTAATTTGTCCTTGAATTAAAGTGTGAATTAAATTCGAATTTAGTCTTAACAGCTACTTGGAAATAATTAATTTATTTATTTTAAATTAATTAGTTGGAGAAATTCAAGTTAGAAGTCTTTCTAAAGTCATGCAAGAGTTATCCCTTAAATTAAGGAGATAAGATTGAGTTATATTTGAGTTGTAATTAGTTAACTCAGTTTACTGAGTTAAGTCCAGTTACATTAGTTCCAAACTATTTGAGGAACTAATAGTGAGTTAACAGTCAGTTGATGCATTAATGCATTCAACTAGTGCTACTCCAGTTAACTAAAGATTCCCTCATCAGAAACTCATGCATGTCTATTATGAGAAAGACCCAGTTGAGATTAATGTTCAAGGACAGTGTACTATCAGTTGCATGTGTTTTCTCATGGAGAAAACTCATGCATGTAGTCAAGGGTTCATCCTTGAGGATTGCACGGTTTTGAAGGTTGGTTTTCCACTTGGTAATAGGCTATTCATCCACAAGGAACAACGCAAGGAAATAGGAGCTTGGAGGGCAGAGAGGAAGGTTGGAGAGAAGCCAAGATTACCTGTAAGCATCTGTGAGGATTGCACTGAGAGCTGGCTAGCTGTGAGAGCTAAGGCTTTGTATAATTCCTATGTATTTCCACCATGTATGATAATACAATAGTGTGGGGTTTTTAGCTAAGGCTTTCCCTAATGTATTTTCATGTGTATTGTGCCATTGATTCCTCTTCTTCTAGTTATATTGTTCAGCTTGATCTTTAAGCTTCCGCAAATTGATAATAGATGTAGGTTATAGTATTCTGCTTTGATTTATATTGCATTATCGGTTAACTTATCATAGATTTTCTACATGGTATCAGACCTTTGAACAGTATACTAAGAAGAGAATTCGAAGTTTGAAGTTCGGGATTGCAGGTGCAATTCGAATTCATATCATACTTCAAGGTTGGCCAATGTTGTTCTATGGCTTGAGACTCGAGTATGCCTTGGAAGGTAGCTCGAATTACATAACATGAAAAGATAGAATGGAGGTTGTATTAGAAGACAATGGCTTGGAGGAATTCATTGATCAAGAAATCCCAAAGCCAGCTTCAACTAATGCACAAGAGTTTGCTGAGTGGAAGAAGTGTGTGGCGAAGGCGAGACAGATCATCCTTGAGGGAGTTAGAGACCATATTGTCTTGAGTCTCCATGGGAAGGATACTCCATTTTCAATGTGGAAGAAATTGAAGGACCTCTACCAGAACAGTAGCGACCAAAGGAAATTGGTGTTCAAGGATAAGCTTCAAAGAATTAACATGGAGAAGGGCGATACTATTTCCACATATCTGAACAAGCTCACCACCTACAGAGATGAGCTTGGTAGTGTGGTAATAACTATTGTCGATGATGATATGGTGAGCCTCTCTCTCCTTGGCCTTCGAAAGAGTTGGAATAGCTACTAGGACTCTGTGAATGGAAGGGAGAAACTGTCGTATTGGGAACGACTATAGTCGGATCTTATGCAGGAGGAGATCAGGAGGAGCACACGAGATGGTTCTTCATCCAAGAATGATGATGAAGAAAATCTGGCCTTAGCAAGTAAGGCAAGGAAAGGGAAGGGAAAGGCTTCCCATTTCAAATCGAATTCTTCTCATGGAGGGAAGAAGGGTGACATGTCTAAAGTAAGATGCTTCAATTGTCACAAGGTGGGACATTATGCTACTAATTTCCCATCGAAGAAGTCCAAGAAGGGATCCTTGGAAGGATCGGAAGGTGAGCATTAGCCTCTCAGTTCGAAATGAACTTTACCCTCATCGCACGCATGGTGTCATCGATGATGGGTTGTGTTTGGTATCTTGACAGTGGAGCCTCATTCCACATGACCGGTGACAAAAATTTATTCAGTGCCTTGGAGGAGAAAGACCTCAAGATGCGCATAGAGATGGGTGATGACGGAAGGTATAGTGCTTCAGGAGTGGGCACAGTTGCTTGTCAGAGGGATCATGGAGCTCCTCTCACCTTGACAAATGTGATGTACATGCCTGGACTGAAGAAGAACTTGGTATCGGTCGCGATGTTGGAGGATAAAGGCTACGATGTTGTCTTCAGTAAAGGAAAGATGTTCCTAAGACACATAGCCACGGGTCAGACCAAGAGGATAGGGATTCGGGTGAAGAATCTCTATAAACTAGAGATAAATGATTGTGAAACATTGAGTACGAAAGCAGAATTGGTGCAAAGCCAAGACATTGGCGAGTTGTGGGACAGGAAGTTGGCCATTTACATCAAGGGGTTTTGAAGATAATGCAGCATATATCTATAGGACTTCCCAAAGGTAAACTTGAGAAATTTGACACATGCAAAGGTTGTACCTTGGGAAAGTACACCAAGTCTTCCTTCCATGATCGAGATAGTAGAGCAAAGGCTATCTTAAAGTGAGTTCATACTGATTTGTGTGGACCATTCTCGACAGCATCCATAGAAAAGCAAAGGTATTATGTGATTTTCATTGATGACTATTCTCGTAAATACTGGATTTATTTCATGCAAAAGAAGGACCAAAATTTCACAAAGTTTTGTGAGTTCAAAGCTTTGGTTGAGAAAGAGTCAGGGAATAATATCAAGGCCTTGAGAAGTGACAATGGTGGAGAATATGTCTCTTAAGAGTTTAAGGACTTCTGTGCAGCAGAAGGCATTAAACGAGAGTTTACGGCACCTCATAACCCACAGCGGAATGGGGTGGCCGAGAGGAAGAACATAACTATTGTAGGGGTAGCAGGGGCAATGTTGCATGACCAAGGCCTACCACTTCACTTATGGGTTGAGGCATGCAACACAGTGGTCTATTTGCATAATAGAAGCCTACATCGCATACTTGGGATGAAGACACCAAAGGAAGCTTTCTCCCGTAAGAGACCATATATGGGTCACTTCAGGATCTTTGGCTCATCGGTATATCTCCATGTGACAAAGGATGCATCGAAGAAGCTTGAGTTGACATCAAAGTTGGGGATATTTGTGGAGTACACTGATACACCTCAAAATTATCGAGTGTACTTTCCTACCGTCGGAGGAAAATGGTTTGTAGAGATCTCAAGTTTGATGAGCAGAAGGCCATGCGAGTTTCCCTTGAGAGGGAGCTCCAACTACAAGCTGTGGAGGAATTGTTGGTTCCTAAGGAGGAGGAGCCTTAGACTGATGTGGAGCAGCCGCATGCAGAGGTTCTAGGAGTGGAGACATCCATTTAAGCAGAGTCTTCTAGAGATGGACGGAAGCACACAAGAGAAGCTGACAGATTGTTGGAGGATGCGAGAGAGAATGTGGGAGCACCATCTTCTCAGTGCAGACAGAGGAGGTCACCTAAGAGGTACACTGGATACATGGCCCTTGCTAGGGAATGTGTTGAGACCGAGCCATCCTCCTTTGAGGAAGCAGTGCAGTAGACGATTTGCGTTGATGCTATGGGTGAGGAGTATGACTCCATAGTTCGTAACGGTGTTTGGGACATGGTTCCGAGACCGGAGAACAAGTCAGTTGTGAGTTCCCATTAGCTTTACAAGGTAAAGCACGCTGTTGATGGTAGTGTGGAGAATAATAATGCAAGATTTATTGCCTGTGGCTTTTCACAGGTCGAGAGGATCATGTTGTTGCAGTATATTTCGACAGAGGAGCAAGATGCTGACATTTTGACAAAGGCATTGTCAAAGTGTAAATTCGAGTTCCATAGAGACAAGATCAGGGTGGCAGATAATCTGTTTCTTGTTGAGAGGGAGTGTTGAAATATGGCAACAAGAATATTCCAATTTAATTTGTCCTTGAATTAAATTGTGAATTAAAATTGAATTTAGTCTTAACAGCTACTTGGAAATAATTAATATTTTATGTTCAATTAATTAGTTGGAGAAATTCAAGTTAGAAGTCTTTCTGAAGTCATGCAAGAGTTATCCCTTAAATTAAGGAGATAAGATTGAGTTATAATTTGAGTTGTAATTAGTTAACTCATTTTACTGAGTTAATTCCAGTTAAATTGGTTCCAAACGTTTGAGGACTAATAGTGAGAGTTAACAGTCAGTTGATGCATTAATGCACTCAACTAGTGCTACTCCAGTTAACTGAAGATTCCCTCATCAGAAACTCATGCATGTCTATTATGAGAAAGACCCAATTGAGATTAATGTTCAAGGACAATGTACTATCTGTTGCATGTGTTTTCTCATGGAGAAAACTCATGCATGCAGTCAAGGATTCATCCTTGAGGATTGCCCAGTTTTGAAGGGTGGTTTTCCACTTGGTAATAGGTTAATCATCCACAAGGAACAATGCAAGTAAATAGGAGATTGGAGGGCAGAGAGGAAGGCTGGAGAGAAGCCAAGGTTTCCTGTGAGCATCTGTGAGGATTGGACTGAGATATGGCTAGCTGTGAGAGCTAAGGATTTGTATAATTCCTATGTATTTCCACCATGTATGATAATACAATAGCGTGGGGTTTTCAGCTGAGGCTTCCCCAAAGTATTTTCATGTGTATTGTGCCATTAATTCTTCTTCTTCTGGTTATATTGTTTAGCTCGATCTTTAAGCTTCCGCAAATTGATAATAGATGTAGGTTATAGTATTCTACTTTGATTTATATTGCATTATCGGTTTAACCTATCACATATTTTCTACACATTGGCGGGAGTGACGGGACGTAGGCTGAGGTGGCACGATGGGAGTGGCGGTTGCAAGGACATGGAGGCAACCGTTGGCGGGAGTAATGAGTTAGGCAGGAAAGGTAATACCACTTTCGGGGGGAGGGGTACGGTGATATCGGGTTTATGGAGGGGGGGGTCCGAACTCACCTGGTGGCGCCACGTCGGGGAGCGGTAAACCGCTTTTCGAACCCTTCCCCCCCCTCCCGCCACCATCGTTACGTTGTCGTTTCGGGGGGGGTCCGAACTTTGTTATGGGTCATCGAATGAATGTTGTGAATGATCGGGGATTGATGCGCTGCCAAATCTTTTTGGGGCGCATGAAACATAACCCAAAGTGCAAACTTTGGATAATGGAAATACTTCGGACATATTACATAAAATCCTCATTTGCCTATTCTAATTCTATTTAAAAGGGAATGTGGGTTCATTTAAGTATGCAAACCCTTTGAAATTTATTCTAAGAGATAAAGACTATTTATTTTTAAAAAGTAGACTAATATAATCAGCTAAATTAATCCAGATTAAACAATTGGATTAACATTATTCACCTATTTCTACCTATCTGATCTTAACCAAGCTTAAACTGTTTGGTTAAGTTATTCACTCTAACCTAACTAACATAAATTAAAAATGGCTTGAGCATGATTAAATTGTATGTCCCAAGCGGAAAGGGATAGTGGCATTTTAAACAAGTTGCACACAATTTCATCTTTATTCATTTACAAAGCCTGAAGGATTGTAGTGGCACTTAAGTTAGCATCACTTTCAGTGTTATACATTTTTTTGTGGGGTTCATTTATCATTTCTTTCTTTTTTTCCTTTTTTTTTGTATTTATACCCTCTTTTCATTTTTTTTGCATTTTTCTATCTTTTTTGGAAATCGTTTGTAGAAAGCTATATTATTTACAATATGAAATACTGAAAGAAAATGCTCAATGATCATTGATCCTATAAATTATAGGACCCTAGCAGTGACTCCAACTGGGGATGACACTTCCTAGTGAAGTGTCAAGAATACCGTAGACCAGTGCCTTGAGTCCATCTTCAGTATTTACTGCATCTGATTTTTCTATTTTTTGTAGTTATGATGGCAAAAGGTCCCCAAGCTCAGGGCCTTCTCCACGGGCTTCAACTTTGAGATATAAGCCACCCATTCATGACAATACAAATGTAAATGGTATCAAAAATGACGGTGATAAAAAGCACTCTATTACTCCTGAAAAATGTAATGCTTGAGCATCCTTCCATTGACAAGTCCTCCAAGTATTTTTGTTCCATCTATGTTCTTCAGAAAAAAGGCATTGTTACCTCGGTAAGAATCAATAATGTAAGGTCCCGTCCACAATTGCCAAACATACCATGCTTTTGTTTTTCTTCCCTTCTGGAATCCCATTTCAGAACATGATTACCAATCTTAAACTCATTAGCTTTTGTCCTTCATTCAAATGTTTTCTTGATGCTATCTTGGATCACCTAAGTTCTGTTATGAACTGGTTCTCTTGTATGATGCAAATGGATGGTCTGGTTTATTCTCCTATGTAAATCATTTGGTTCCACCTCCAACACTTGCATCATTTTTCAAATAGGAATTCCCAACGAAGTTGGAAAAACAACATCTATCCCATAAACTAGCTCATATGGAGACATGCCTATCGACTTTTTGGTAGTAATTTTGTCTGCCCATAATGCATTAACCAACTTCATGTGCCATGATTTTTCATTTTCCTACAACAACTTTTTGATAATGTTAACCAAGCTTTTATTGGAGGATTCTTCCAGTCCTTTTCCCTAAGGGTAATAGGTTGTAGAATGTCCCAATTTTATCTTATATATGTTCAAAAATCTATCATCCTTTTTTACCTGAAAGTTGCAACGTTCTCAGTAATAATCTTCCTAGGGTAACCAAATCTAGCAGGGATATTGTTCTCTAAGAATTTTATGATGACTGCATCAAAAGCTTGTCTAGTAGGGATGGCTTCTATCCATTTTGTAAAGTAATCAGTGGCTGTCATAATCCACTTATGTTGGGCAGATGAGGCAGGGTGGATTTCTGCTATAAATTCAAGGCCCCATTGTTGGAAAGGGGTTTCAGCAGATATAGGTCTCAAGGGTAAAGACAAAAGCTTCTTTTTACCTTCGACGATTTGGCACTTGTAGCATGAAGCAACCTTCTTTTGGATATCGTAAAATAGGGTGGGCCAGTAAAAACCTTCCCTCAAAATATTATTTGTAGTAGTCTTCCAATATAGGTGTCCACCGCAGTCTCCTTCATGGAACTCTTGCATGACTTTATCTGCTTCATTTTCCAATAAACAATTTATTAAAACACCACCAACATCTTTCCAGTACATATTTTCATTCAAAATACAAATCTTAACAGCTTTAAGTTTAATAAATCTAGCCTTTGTTTTAGTTAAACCAGGAGGATCTTGTAAATTATGTAGCACCAAAATAATGTTTGCATACCATGGAGAGGTAGCAAAAGCTTCTGCTACCATTGGAGTCGTCGGCTCATCTAGTTCATTAAATCTTGTCGGAAAAATTATATTTAAAGCATGCTAGTTAGATTTTGCCACTAATTTTTCTAACCCTTGACCTTTAATGAGTTTAGTGGGTCGGATTTCAATATCATATTCTAGTGTGACAACAATCCACTTCCCCCTTTTCTCATATCGATCGTTTTGAGTCAGTATATCTTTAACTACTGCACTTGGAACAAAAGCAATGATGTGTGAATGGAGAATATACACTCTAAAGTCTTTTATGGCCTTTACCAGGGCAAAGGCTTGTTTTTCCATAATGTCATATTTCAAGGTTGCATCTCTCAAACCTTTGCTGAAAAAAGCAATGGGTTGTTCATGACCCTCATCGTTCTTTTGTAAGAGAACTACAACAATGGTGTGTTATGAAGCAAATGAAAAAATTATAAAATCTTTAGTAAAATCTGGACTAATTAACACAGGTGCCCGAGTTAAAGCTTGCTTTACACTGTTAAATGATTGTCTAGCTTCCATGTTCCATTTCACCTCAGTATCCTTCTTTAGCATATTGGTAATATTATTTAAAAGTTCAACTAAATTCAAAATAAATCTCCTTAGAAAATTTATTTGTCCAAATTGAACTTCCTTTATATTCCTGAGGGGATTAATTTTGAGTATAACTTCTATTCTACTAGGATCTATCTTGATTCCTTCTTTCGAAATTATGTGTCCTAATAGTTTTCCTTCTTGCAAACCAAATCATGTTTTCTTGGGGTTGAGAGAAATGCCAAATTTTCGACATTTTTCAAAAACTCTTCTCAAGTGATTTAAGTGTTCCTCATCTGCTTTCGAAAAAACAGTGATGTCATCCAGATATATAACTATGAAATGACCCATCTCATCAGCAAAAGTAAAATTCATGGCTCTCTGAAACGTTGCTCCAGCATTCATTAGACCAAAAGGCATTTCCACATACATGAAAGTGCCCCAAGGTGTAGTAAACCTTGTTTTCTCTTAATCATCTGGGTGTACTAGGACCCGGTTATAACCAGAAAACCCATCCAACAAGGAAATCCTGCTAGATCCAACTACCTTCTGTAGGATGTGGTCCATCTTAGGCAGGGTAATTGTCTTTTAGAAAGGCTTATTTAAATTCTGGAAATCAATGCAAAGACTGATTTCACCAATCTTTTTCCGAGTGCGCACCAAATTGGACACCCATTTGGAATATCTTAGAGGTACTATTATTTTTGTATCACACATTCTCTTTACCTCTTTTTCAACTAGAGGCATAAGCATGGGATTAATCCTCCTTAATTTTTATTTAAAGGGTTTATGGTCTTCTTTCAATTGAATTTTGTGTGTATGATACTGGTGTCATAGAATTTTAGGTCCTCATAACTCCAGGCAAAAACATCAATGTACTCTTTGAACAATTTAATGTACTTCATATTTTCAGTTGGAGGTAAGGATTTAGATAGTTTGATCATGTTGGGTTGAAGTTCAGTCCCAATCTTATGTTCCTCAACACCAGCTATAGTGGGTTCAATTTTGGGCTTCTTTGCTACATCATTGAAATCAAATAAATCTTCTAATGGAGCAAGCCCTCTAGTCAGGATGTTGTCTTTCAGTTGTAAAATATATGTTTCTTGTTTTTCTTCATTTATTTCATGCAATTCTAATTTATTCAGACTAGTATGTACATTATCTTCTATATCAAATTCTACATTTATATTAGCATCTTCAAATTCTTCTTTAGACTGCAAAAGTTTTCAATCTGAGCATCATCTCCAAAAACCTGCCAGTATCTAATGTTATCAGGTAGAGTGGGTTTATTTTTCACTTTGACAGTATATGGACGAGTATGACGAAATGTTAGTTTACAAGTACTTTCCGAAATAGTAATACCATTGGGCAATGTATTTTGATCTCTCGAAACTACAGGCAAACTATATTCAGTGAAAGAATCAAGAAAGTCGAACACATCATTTATATAGGCTCTCATCCTACGATGTTTTGCAGAGTATTCTTCTTTGATTTGTTTTGTCACTAACTCAAAATTTCCATGAATGGAAATTCTTTTGGCACCAAGTTTCTTCAAGAGTTGTAAACTTAAAGAGTAAGCCTTCATGCTCTGCCACATTATTGGAACACTGAAAATTTAATTTTAGGGGTGACCTTCTGAGTGATGAGTATATGAATTAAAAACCCATACACCAGCACTAGCTCCTTCTTTACTCACTGGTCCATCAAAATCCAAATTCCACAAAACTTCCTATGAATTATCCTGGTCAATGATTAATGTTTGACCATCAACATTGAGACAAAAATTAGTACTATGGTTTTGAATTTGTTCTTCTGTTCTTAGATCAATGTAAAGAATAAATTAGTCCAAATTAGAATGAACAGAATATATAGGATAATTGTTAGGTCTATCATGAGTAGTGACCATGAATTTCATGAGTTTCTCTCTATAGAGTCTTTTGTTCTGACCAAAGACGGGGATAGTTGCATAAGACATATCCATCTATAAAGTTCCTTGGACTTTCGCTCCCCATGAAGGGGAAAGAAGCATTCCATAATTGGGTGGGATATCAGCAACAACTATATCCATAAGTACACTTTTGATAGGGATTTGGACTAAATTTACACATAAATATTTTATAACTCCAAGACATTTAACTGACTAGAATCAAATGAATACAGGTTTCTGTACCTTCTGGTAATATCTAATCCCAACTTCTCCATAATTACTTTCGGCATAAGATTGTGGGATTCCCCTTACTCAAGCATAGCGTTGTGTAAAATTTTATCATGAATGGTTAGACTAACATAGAGGGAGGAACATCTCCCTCTTGAAGTTTGCCACCAACTTCTGGACCAAATAGTAATTCAAGTTGATCATCTAATACAATAATTGTATCAGTGGTTTCTCCTATGCTCAATGCTTTCATTACTTGGGATCTGTAAGGAGTTTTATTCATCAATTCTGTCAAAGGAATAGGGATTTTGAGTTTTTGCCAATTCGTTTTCTATATTAAATGATGTCTGTGTTTTGTTGGAATTAACAGCTTCTAGTTTATCAGCCCCATCTCTTTGAGGTATATCTATCGGTTGACTGGTAGAGGGATCATTTATTTGAATTGTTTTGAATGGAGTGTCACGTTTTTTTTCTGGATTATAACATCATGATTCTTTCTAGTAAGGATCTCAACGCTCTTTTTGGTAGGTGTTTCAGTTGTTTCCTTTGGAGGAATGTCAGGTACTTTTCTATTCCTGAGGTTGTATTGTTTATGAACTTCCATAATAGCATTCTCAAATCCTTTTTTGTAATCCTCTATTTCTTCAGGTTCTATCTCATTTTGGGATAACAAAAAAAGGTCTTGATCTTCTTTAGTAAGAAAAATATAGTCATTATCATTTACTCCTAATAAATTTATTTGAGTATTCTCAGTATCATTAGCTACTTCAGCCTCCTCATATGTATAATTTTCCTGGAAAGGAGGTATGACCTACTGGTCTGGACCCTTTTGGTCTCTTTGTTTATTCAAGGGTTTATTTCTTCGATAGTTTGGATTTCTTATTTTCCCAGTTTGATTTTATCTTTGAGGATTCCTATAAGCTATATTGATTATGTCCATCATTTTCTCTACTTTTCTCAGTAGACTGTCTAATTTATAATCAGTGGAAACAGAAGATGAAGGTTCCTGTTTTATCGTTACTCTTTTTTCATCCTTTAACTTAGCTTTCTTGGCTAATAAATTAGCCTCTACTTTAAGTGTGTTTGCTTGCATCTCCTTTAAGGTTGAGGGATCTCTTCCTCTCAGTTGATAGGCCATATCAAAATCGAACCCTTCTAGGAAATGTATCAGGGCCAAGCCCGAGGGTGGTTTAATGGCAATGGGAATTGAATATTAAACCCTATTGAATCCGTCAGAGTACTCTTCTATAGTTTCATTTAGACCTCTCTTAAGGTTTTTATAATCATTAAGGATCTGCAAAGGACTGTTTGTAATTTCCCACCTAGTTAGGAAAGTTTGGTGAAAAACAACAAGGTCGGTTATACTACATGTTGCTAGGTCTTTGAACCACTTTCTAACTTCTCCACCTAAGCTCTGGGTAAAAAGCCTCAATTTTACATCATTCTCATCTAATTCATGAAGATCAAAGAAGTCATTCATCTTATCAATATGTTGTTGTGTAGTAACAGGAACAGTACCATCAAACTGGGGTATTCTAGTCTAATAGTCTTGGGGCATATTATGCAATTGTGTAGGTAAAACCAATGGTGCATAGCGAGCAACCATGATGTTTTGTCTTAAGGGAGGAGAAGATATAGGATTTGTGGGAACTAATTGAGTGACTACTTGAGATACTAGTAGATGAGTAGTTGAAATTACAGAAGAGGAAGGTCCAACTGATGTTGGATGAACTGACTGGGAGGATGAAGCAGATGCAGCAATAGTAAGAGCAAAGAGATCAACAAATTGTTGTATGTAAGCTTGATACACAGCCTGATCAAGGGCTGAAACAAGATCTTTTAGCTTATCAAACTCCTGAAGGGCTTGCTGATCTGAATCAGGTTCCACGGATGGTCTTATTGGTTTATATGGTTGAAGAATGGCTTCATCAACCATTGCCTAATCAACAAAAGATTCAAACTTAGTCCTGAAAAGATTCTGCTCGAAAGGTAGGTCGAACTGAATATCTTGAATAGTATCGAGGTTCTCAGGAAGAGAATTGGCCCTTGAAAGGGGGATATTACTTCCCTGGCTTTCAGCTAAACTTCTTGTTACACTGAATTTTGTCACCTTGACTATCTGTAGTTTATATGGCCTCATCAATAGCCATATTGTCCTCTTTGTCAAGCCCCATGCCTCTGCTCTTCATGTCAAAACTTCAAAAAGAGAGAAAGTCACTAAAAACATGTTTATCTCTGGGTACGCAGTTTCTCTCTACCTTGCCTGCGTGTATGCATCCAAATTCATTGTACCTGCGTACTTGTACGTTCTGTAAGCTAATTGGGTGCGTTCCCCTGTAAAGGTCAAAAGGCGTGAGTTTCATCTTTAAAAGTTATTTGTGGTCACTTCTAGAGCCTTCTAGAAGAGTGTTTGACGTGTATTGAGCGCCTCCAGATGGTTCATGCTCCCTATGATAGAGGAACTTATCCCATCAAGAGAGGAGCTACCCCATCCAAAAGAGGGAGTATCCCATTGATGTTGGAACTGAATAACTTCCTCCTCTAGAATACTATAAATACAGGCATTGGGCCAGAGGAGGGGAGGTTGAAAGCTGAACATTATAAAGGGTAAATGTTGCTGGAATTAGGACTTTCATTGTTGACTTGTGAGGAGAGATCACTATCCTTCCTTGTTGCCATATTGGGAGTGGGTGAGCTTGTCAAAGTAGAGGAAATCTCTTGTTGGACCCTGGGAGGAGCTTGCACAACACCAAGGATCAGGTTGTAATGGTTCCTTTTTTGTTTCCTTAATACAAATAAGTCCATTCTTCTCAATGATTTGTTGTTAATGAATTATTTCATGTACTCCTTGGTCTATATGATGAATATGCTTTGGTTTATGAAATATTCAGGTGTTATGTAATCGTTTGACTGTTAGTGTATGCAGGTCTTAAAGTGAAGGAGGAGCTCATCTGGATCAGCAAGGCTGGACTGCTACAATAAGCGTTGGATTTGAGGTAGGATCGAACAACACTTGGTTTCTCATAGAATAATGTATGTTTAGAGAAGGATTGCTCTTGTTTGTCTTGTTTGTCACTAGAGAGTCTTAGACTCCTAGGGAGGTTAGGTTTGTCCGCAAAAATAACTCTTTCCGCATGAAAATTGGCGACTCCACTGGGGAATCCATTGATGTGATTGATTTTTCCTTTGAGTATTACTTTGATCTGAAAAGAGTCTTGTTTCTTTTGTTTTTGGTTGCTTGACTGTGTTTTTGGGTGGCTTAGCTTAGAGTCGAGTTAGAACTTAGTTTTTCTTCATTTTGCAGTAGTACGCACCCTCTGAGTTAGACACAGTGTGTACCTGTACGCACTGTATCTGTGTACATAGAGCGTGCACGCACCTGGTTAAACAGGCTGCCTGCGTACCCTGTTAAAATTGAGAAAATTTCCTTTTTCATCACTTTTTCCCTTTAGATTTTGTTTTTCTTAGTCTTTACTGCCCAGATCCACTGGTTGACTGTCAAAAATCTTCACCTGCACTTGTTCCATTAGTGTCGAAAGTTTTAGTGAAATTCATTGAGATTTTAGCCTTAGGGTTTCGATTTTTATTGGTCTTGTAGTGACTTTGGGTTTAGAAGTTGCGAAGCCTTAGATATCTCTGGTTTTGTCAGTCTTCTTAGGAGTCGGACCAGTCGTAAAGTCTACCCGAGTGAGCGACCTACCTTTGTGTTGCCTCTTTGCAAAATTTCGATATAGCTTGTTCATTTAAAGTTGTGAATTTCATTTTCAAAAAGAACAAAAAGAGATTGAGTTTTTGTTTTGATTAGTTTGTGATTCTGCATAAACTAGTCCTTGGACTGATTGTTGCCAAGTAAAACATCCCGGAATCATCCTAGTAAGCTTTTGCTTCTTAGATTTACTTGTTAGTGAAAGATTAGATACATTTCCTTTGTTTCGCTTTTGAGTGATTTTTCATAGATTTGCTTAGATCTTGAAATTGCTTTGATTAGATTAGTTTTACATGCTTTTTGTTAAATAGGAAAATATCAACGATCTCCTTTGCGATATTTGCTTTAGAGTAACATTTGATATCTTTGAAAGAGAAAAGAATTTTTTTCGTTAAGTAGAGAGTGGTCTTGTTTTGTGTGTTTTGAAAGAAAAAGAAAATTGTTTCTTTGATTGTCTTTTGAGAAAGTTGTGTTTATTAAAAAGACTGCATTCTCTCAACTCTCTTAATTAGAACATTCATCGAAAAGAAAAGTTATCGAATCATCTTAGGTGCATCTTT
>APFE030156251.1:0-19979 GCA_000404065.3 Pinus taeda
ACTATGTACTTTTGTAACTTACAATCTGACAGTCACGATATGTTCTAGACATGAAGTGATCCGACGGTTCATTCTCTCCTCGATATGATCGATACTTGATCTGTGGCTTAACACCTGATTGGTCCATGATCTCTATTTAAAGAGCATGGAGGGTCATGTGTAGGGCGACTGTTCATGAGAGAAGCTTATGTAAATTTTCTTTCTTTTGTTAATAAATTGCCTGAAGTGGCCACGTTGGCTCAGGCTGTGGACTGCTTCCCTCTTTGAGGGTTTTAACCACGTCAAGAATACTGGTGTATTGATCTGTGATCTGTTTGTGAGTGGTGTCCTTTGGTGTTCTATTTGAGGAACTTACACTGTAAATTCCTACATTAAATTGTCAATTGAAAGTTCCTTCTTGGTGTCTTTTCGGGCTAAGCGTAAAATCTAAAAGAAAACTTTTGTGGTATTAAGAATTTTAACTTCTCCATAGTCAAACACATTTATTTTTTTTTTTTGTATTTAAAGATTGACTATAGGAAAGTGGTAAATTTTCCTAGATTTAGGTCATTTACCATAAATCATTTTAATTCTAGGATTGTGAATTGATTAGCATTTAAATTTCATGGTTTTTTAAAGTATTTAGATCTTTAGAAATTTAAGTGCTAGAATATTTTGCATCTATTGATTTTTTTTCTAAGTTAGGCTAATTCTATTATTGAAAAAGTATTGTACACTGAGGCCTTAGCCTATGCTTATCCATGCATGAGAAATGGCAAAAAACAACAAAGACAAAGTTTGGACTGCCCATAATCGGAAACCGGTCCGAATCAAAAAACGATTTCAAAATTTAACTTGCTGCACACACAGGGGAAACCAGCAAATGCGCACAGTTTTTTTATTAGTTTTCAAGGTGAAACAGAAACCAACCAAGGAACCTAAAACCATCAATTTTTTCCAGAACCCCATTAAAAACTAGAAAGCAAAGTTCCAAAAACCTAAAAAAAACAGACACGTGGCAAGCAATGTGGCGAACATGTGGCAAGCTGTGTGGCAAACACGTGGCGAGCAGTGTGGCAAACACGCGGCAAGCAAAGTGGCTGACTAGAAGTGAGGTAGAGACGATGGGTGTTCCTCCACGATGAAGCAGTTGTATTCTTCCATGTTGACATTTGTCTGTTGTGAGGCCTCTGTGTTGCCTGCCTGCTGCGCTAGATGTTCCTCCTCAATGAAACAACGATAATGGTCCATGGCTTCGTCTTCGTGCTGGTCCTTGTCCGCCTCCTTCTCCGCTTGTCCCATCTCCGTCTCAGTTTGCCTCTTCCCTGCACCCTGGGTGCTTGTCTGAGCCATGTCTAATTCTGCTTTGGTGTTGCCACCACCTTCAGTGGCCTGCTCCTCAATTGCTCTGGTGCGACCACCACCTTCAGTAGCCTGTCCCTCAATTGCTTGCTCCGTCTCGTGAAAAAAAATGGAGATAGTGGCAGTGATGATGGGTCTGTTCAGGGATGAATGAAATGTGAATTGGGTAGTTTGGAGATTCGGCGGTGGATTGGGTTGAGAGCCTCTGGGAGGCGAAGCGGAAATGGAAGGAATGCCACTGGGAGGTGAGGCAGGGGGCGTTGAATGGAGGCGGTAAGATTGAGAGCGACCTCTTCCACTACGGGTGTTTGGATAGTGCCCAGTAATTTGCTCGGCCAGAGAGGAAGTGGATTCAGAAATTGGAGAATGATGGGGATGGGTCAGGCTTCCTCTGCTTCCTCTCCTGCGGTTGCGCATATGATGATGCGTTCTCGGCATGATGGCTTCAGAATTATGAGAATTTCTTTCGAGATTGGGCTCAGAGTGATGCAGAGGCTTAGTCGAATATACGGCCTGCTCAGCGGAGGGACTAGCAGCAGAGGCCGAGTGGAAAACAAAATGGCAAGTTAGGCTCTAGGTAATGTGAATTCCCGAGCCTAAATCAATGCAGCAGAGGAGGTGGCAGTGTCTCTCGGTGGTAGTGCGGGAGTTGGGTGCTGCAGCGGCTTGAGGGTAGAGGCATTGCAGTGGCAGAGGATGATGGACAGGTGCAGTGGGGAAATTATCCCTATAATTCATGTTTACGCAGAGCCAAGGTGGGTGGTTGCTTACAGGTTGGAGATGGCGCCCCCATAAATGCCATTTATGGCTGTTGTTAATGCCAATTTTAGACCACTGTGCCAGACTACGGAAGGCCATGTGGTCTAGCCACATGCCATTCCGTTCGGCCGCCACCTCATTGTCCTTGTTGAGCACCCGCATCTGGGAGCATCTATTGAAATTGATTGTCATTACTAGAATTATTTGATGTTCATTACATGTTAGATATTTTGCGAAATATTTTCAAGTAATTGTTAAAGTACTCTGTCGTGAAATTAGAATAAATTGCATATCTTTGTTTCCCGAGCTGAGTATTTTTGAGCATCTGTTGACATTGATATTAAATTGCAAAGAAGTTTTTATTCTTTTTGAGCTATAATTGTATCAAAAAGATTTGAAATAAGCTTGTGGTTTAATTGTAATATTTTCAGGGGTTTATTTTTAAGTCTTCATCCCGTAAAGTGAACATTTTATTTTGGTGATTAAGGGTTTTTGCGACACAAGTGTTTCTAATCCTCGAGTCTAACTTCATCTCATCATCTAGTGCATTTGCATATAAGTGAGCTTTGCATAAATAAAATTTACTTCCAAACATAAGCTTGGTCGATAGAGAAATAGGTATCCATCCATCTTTGCTTGAGAAGCCTGCTCTTAATAGTACTTAAAACGATGACCTTGCAGTCGTTAGAGCCACAGCTCTCTGCAGCGTCGGAGGCATTGGGTATGTTAGATTTTTAGGAGAGGTATCGTTAATCACACCTTAGTGTGCTTCGCCTTATCTTCTCTTTGCCAATTACTACGAAATCAGGCTCAACACAGAAAGGATCGAAGGATTCAAATTCAAATAGGCATTTAACTAAGATTAACCAAGATTCTTGCATCTCACATTAGCTTTAGGATCTGCATTTCATATAAGATAGTCATTCATCCAAGCAGCAATTGCTAATCGATTACTTGGACTTAGTTTCCCTAGCAAGATCGTTGACTCCACAAGGCACTTGTATCAATCTTTTAAAATCTAATCAAATCCTATAAGTCTTTCTAAATCTTAATCAAGTACTTGGTCGCTTCACTGTGTCTCCCAAACTAGTTGGTTCCCAATTAGTTCTTCTTCATTCCCTTTTTTTATAGGGTCTACCCCCCTTAGGTTGCTGTAGGGAGACAACTTAAACAGAGAGATTAGGGATCAGGGTGACAACCCCCGATTTGAGCCATTGTCGTGGTGCCTAGACATTTTGTGCGACAACAGGTGTAACGAAGGCATTTCAAATTTGAGAAGGAGAGAGACAAAGCACATATTTTGGGAGCCCTTCTCATATTGGAAACTTCCAAGACATATACCTCCTCCTTGCTACTTCATCTCTTCTTCTAAAGCCTCACACTTGATGAATTGTAATGCTCTTGTACATCACTATTAATTCAAGTATTTTAGGCCTATTCTTTTGTAACATCTCTCAAGTAGATCTTAGATCTCTCACTGTAACTTTGGGATAGAGTAGTTGTGGTTTTCAAGTGCATATTGTAAGCTCTTCCCAAATCCCTCATCTCTAAAAGAGGGCTTTCACACTAAGTTAAATAATAAAAATTTCTTTTTTTTGGGAGCTTGGGGATCATCCCCTTGGCATCCCACCCCTCTTTTGAGAGAAGGTCAGTCTTTGCATGGTGTTTGATTTGAGCTCTATTTCCTCTCTTTGAAGTTGGATCTATTTTATTAACTTCTAGCATTCTCATTTTCATGTTAATTTGCTTATTTCACATGCTCATGCTATGAATCTTCTAATACACATTTCCTTTTGAGCTACATTGTTCATTTCATGTTTCATCTTATCTCTACATGTTAAGTCGCTCGTTTACATGCTTGTGCTCTCAAGGATTTAACTCCATTTCCATTGCAAGTTTTCTCTCTTGTATGCTATTTTTCTTGTACTAATTTTCTTTTGATTTCATGCTAATGATCTATTTGCATGCAAAGTTCTCCATTTACTAATACACCCTTTTTATATTGAATAGAGTTGTCATTTCATTTCCATTTCGCTTAGCTATCATCTTTTTGCTAATTGTTCATTTTGCAAGCTAATTCAATTTCATTTCCATGATAATTTAGCTTAGTTTCATGCAATTACTTACTTGCATGCTAATCTAGCTTCATGCAATTTGATTTACTAGTTTTGAGTTAATTGTCTATTTATGCCTCATTTCATTTAGTATCTAATTTCCACTTACTTGATTTAGATTTGCTTATTCACAACTTGTCTCATTGAACTTAGTTCATTTGCTCATTGCAATTTGTTACTTTACTTTGAATATCATTCATAAATTTGCAATTTGTTATTTTCTTTCTCTAAAATTAACCTCCAACGTAAGTTGGTTGTATAGAGACTAGGACCCCTTCCTCAATTCTTTTTTTCCAAGTCTATTTGAAGGTAAACATGTGGCCATGCAGTTAGGGTATGGCTGAGTTCTGCGTTGGAATGGTGACACGTGGGTAGACTTGAATGACTAGGTGGATCTTTGGTAATGAAGCTAAGCTTCTTCACTTGAGGCCCCTTGCTACTATCCCTATCCTTACAGTGGAAAAAGTTTAGAGAGGAAGCTTTTCACCTTAGAGTAGGTTGGAAGAGGTCTAATAAAATTAACCAAGAGCATCTCTACATCACATTTACTTTCCTTGCAAATGTATTTCATGTTCATGCTATCTTGGAAGTCATCTCATTGATCAAGTTTTGTTTCAAGCATCATTTGCTTTCGAAGTAGCATTTCACTTTATTTGCAAGTGTTGTGGGTTTATTTTTGCAAATATCTGCTCTCTTGTACTTGGAGCATTTCATTTAAAGTTCACTTGTATATCTTGGAGCATTGTGAGTTTATTTACTAATCTTGGAATACCTTGCATTGGTGTAATTATCTTTCAAGTTATCTCATGTGAACAATCTTTACTTTCCAAGTGCAATTATATCAATTGTATCTTTACTTGCCTTTACTTTACAAGTAATTATTTCCTTTCTTGAGCATTTATCTTCTTGCAAGTCTATTTACTTGGCACTGGTCTTATTTCAATTCTTGCAAAGGATATATCTTGTTGATATCATTGTTTATCTCTTTTACTTTACATGCTCATGGTCATATCCTTCACTTGTTAAAGTACTTGCATGTTTAATTTGGTGATTGATGTGTCTCTTGATTAACTAATCTTTTTCACCTCCTAGAACTTGATTAGCACACAAACTAACCAAGCCTTAGGTTTTCCTTTCGGGTCTACCCCCCTTGGCTTCATCTAGGAGGAGCTTAGATGGAGGGGTTGGGAATTGGGTGACAGCCCCAACTCTTAGTTTGCCCCCAAGGCCACACCAAGTGGAGTTAGGGATTTTCTCCACGCTAACCTTAGGTGTGGAATCAGGTGGCAACAGGGCCAATTCCAGTTCGGCTTTTGAGTTCTTGGGCAGCCATAATTTCCAGGTGGCCGAGTTACAGGTTCTTCTTCAGCTGTTAATTGTCTGAGTAATTTTCTGTGAGTCAAAATCCAATGTTTTCCAGGTTTAACATAAGTGAAGGAAAAAGAGATTTGAGTTCTGCTGTTCTTGTGATTTTTCTGCTGCATTTTATTTGTGAAGTTAAGAAGTACCAGGGTATTTATTTTCAGCAGTTCAAAATTTTATGTGTAATAAAATAATTTTTTGGGTATAAATAATTATTGGGTAAAAATTTAAAATAAATCAGACTTGGTATTTTAAATTTTAACTAAATGTTCTTGTGATTGATTTCCATGGAGACAGATGGTATGAATGTAGCTTTTTGCTAGTTGTATTGCTTTTGTTAGGATATTGACTGCATCGGAGTAGCTCGTTTGGAGTTAAATGTTCTGTCAAACATGGCTGTTACTATTAACTTGACAGAGTCTTCTTTTGCCAGACAACCATTATTTTTAATCTTTTCCAGCAGATTCTGCCTCTAAATATTTTGGTTACTGCTTGAACTTTAAATTTTCTCTGTATTAATGCACGGTATGTTAAGATTAAATAACTTAGTTATTTAGCAGATGCACATTAACAAATACATACAAGCTGTAGAAATATTAGTCCTGATTTGTTGGATAATATATTTCATTTCTACACTTTGTATTTAAGGAGAGCATAGGCGGGGCTAGTCATAGTATCATACCTGTAGGACAGAAAATTTCGTTATGTTTTACTTCAGTTTGCTGTATGGTTTTTGCATTTATTGTGGTTCTATGGCTGCTGGTATAAAGATGGTGACAATTTTTTTATAGTGCAGGATTTTGAGACTTCAACTTTAGTTGATCCAAGCTATATAATAAATCTCATTCGTCGGCTTCTGCCACCTGCTGTGGGAGTGAAACATCAATCACAACAAGATGAAAATGATATTATGTCAGCCAAGGACATCTATCCTATGGAGAGGATACATGATAAGTCTTTTGTGACTGCAAACAGAAACACAGACATCACTAATAATGATCCCGAGGCTCCTGGTACTTGTAATAATCAAGGTGATGTTCCTGAGGAAATTTCAACCAACAGAGAAAACAGTCAAATGCATATGCAAATAGAGGATGACCATTGGACTTTGCAAGAAGAAGATGAACTTTCAAGAGTTGAAAGAAGCAATGCTTACCTTACACAGGAAGTGGGAGAGATGTTAGATGACACACATCACACAGAATTGAAGGTGCAGCAAGACCAGCAAGAAGAGGCTGGATGTGTTTTATGGGACCTTGCTGCAAATCCTGCACATGCAAAATTCATGGTAAGTGGTTCTTGTCATCCACTTATCCAAGTCTTACTATTCTATTTGATTGAAATAGTGGTCTGTAGCCCATGTCTGTTTTGCTTGTCATTCTATTTTCCCAATTTGAATGCTTATGAGTGTAGGAAACTACTAAAGGAACATATAGTCCATAGATATTCTTTATATGACTTCATTTACCATTTACATTTTGTCTATGATGGTTGTTGCTAAGTAGTCTGATTCATATTTGATTGGCTGCTAGATTCATGGCATTTATTTTTGCAGTTTCTTAATGTGTGGATAATGCAACTTATTGTTTGCACTAGTGAATCCTACCTGGTTAAATAATTATGGATTACAAATTAGTATGACAGAGGGCATTTATTGGGAAGTTGGCTTAATCTCCCAAACACTACTGGTGCCAGGGATAGTTCAGTGAATTATGTATTTTCACTTGATCCAGTTAATTAATTGCACAGGGCTGAAAAAGCTTATATCTTTTGACATAGTGTTTCTGATAGGGGAAAATCATTATGCTAATTAGCTTTAGAGGCGTTTATCATACAAATAATGACCACCTGAACTTATTCCAACATATGTGGAACTATGAGGAGTACTATTTATATTTTTCAAGTAAATAATGAGTTGAGAGGGAGGAAGAGGCAGATTACTCTATTGTCCATTGTAATAGGAGTCAACTTATATGGATAGAAAGATCAAAACAAAAATTTGAAATGAGATAGAGTTAGCCAATAAACTATTTAATGACACTGTTTAGGGCATATGGATCCGTCTAGAGGTATTTATTTAGTTATAGATGGATTACTTGTAGTTTTTGTGTCTTGATGGCTTTAATATACATCACTTAAGGAGGTTTGGATTGGAAGCAATGTTATACAAGTTACAACAAAGTGTGCCCAAGTTCCAACACCCCTGCCCCAAGTTCCAACACCCCTGCCCCAACCAATGTGGTTGACCAAGAAGGGCCCTCTTGGTGTCAAACATGCAATGAATTTCATAGTTAAGAGTGTCCTTATAGTCAAGTGGAAGAGGAGGAAACCCAGAGCATCTTAACATGATTAATGATAGTGCTCCATTTAATGCCTTTCTTGGAGAATCATTCTTCTCTCTGCAACACCATGAAGAGATCAATGAAGAACCTATTAGTGATAATGATGAGTCAATCATGGCTGTTGAAGAGGGAGGAAGATTCAAAGGGTTGCATTACTCTAGAAGAAACAATGACCAAAACCACCCTCAAGCAAGCACTAGTAGTAATAATGTCCTCCAAAGGTGTGCTAGGCCTCCCCCACTTGCTAAGAGCATTCCGGGGCCTAGTGCACCTGGTCCTAATATGTCCTTGGATGTTGACTTAGGAATTGTTTTGGCAAAGATGAATGTGCAAGTTCCTTTTTTGGAGTTGGCCGAGCTTGAAACCCAAAGAGGGCAAGCCAAAAGAGTATTCAACCTAGAAAAAGAGTCCGAGGACCCTCCCATGATCCTTCAAAATATGTATAATGACCTAAAAAATAGAGGGCGTGCACCATTCTTATTTTCCTTAGTAATAAATAATTTAATCTTACACAATTGTATGCTTGATTCAGGTGCCTTTGCAAATGTAATGCCTTTAAGAGTCACGACTCAATTGGAAATGCAAATCACTAGACCATAAAGGAATTTATGTGTATGGCTTTGACTCACAAATCTATTCCTGTTTATGGCTTGATAAAAAGATGTTATAGTGTCTTTGGCTACTAATAAAGATATCTCAGTGCTAATGGATATTTTAGTCATTCTTGTGCCAGATGTTTAGAGTATGCTCCTGTCTAGGAAATGGTGTGCCTCTATATGTGGCCAATTACAAATGGATCTATCATATGTTACCATACCCATTGTGGATGCAAAACCATTCATTCTATATAGAGAGACACATATGCCTGAGCAGGTGGAAGAAATAGAACCATTTCCTTTCCCTAAGCCCATTGGCAAAGCCAAGATCAACATACCACCTAAAGACTTACACTTGCAGCAAAAACACTTTAAGCCAAAGATCTCTGATAGACCCAAAGAGGTTGGATCATCAACAAGGAATGTCTGCCAAATCCAAAATGCCCTTGGATATAAGGATGGGAAACTAACATTCCAAAATATCAAAAATAAACAATGGAGGTAAAAGTTTTTAGGTTGGTGACTTAGTCCTTGTTGGTGACAACCCTCTTCCATTTAGGGTCCATGGCAATGCAGGGGTTGGATATTTCTATATTACAAAACTTGATGGTGAGATCTTGCCTTCCCTACCTTACTTTGTTCAGTGGAACCCGATGCATTCATAGTTAGGTAGTTTCCGTGCATTTGTGTTTTGCATTATTGTGTGAGCATCCTACTTATTCATTACTCATGTTGATGTTTTGCATACTACAATAGATTGCATTTAGCTAACCTTTTTCTTTTCAGTATAGTTTTATATATGTCATATAAATGCAAGGGTGATGATTAGTGCCCTGTACACATGCTAGCAAACAAGTTGACTTGAATGTGTAGGTAACAAGTCTTGTGAGTCGAAGGATTGTTGAGGTTCTCATGAGCTCATTTGACCATATGGATCATGTGCTCTACGGTGAGAATATGTCCTCAAGTTGGAGCCAGATGTTGCCCACCAAAGTGGGTAACTCCATAGGAGAAAACATTTCTCCTATCTTGGATAACCAACCAACCAACCTTATATATTCCTCAATTATGATGATATCATAACTAAGCAATATGGTTGACTTGAGTGTGTAGGTAACAGGTCATGCGAGCCCAAGGATTGCTGAGGTTCTCATGAACTCCTCATTCGAGCATATGGATCATGCGCCCTATGGTCAGCGCATGTCCTCAAGTTGGAGCTAGATGTTACCCACCAAAAGTGGGTAACTCCATAGGAGAAAATATTTCTCCTATCTTAGATAGCCAACCAACCAACAACCTTATATATTGCTCAGTTATGATGATATCATAATTGAGCAATATGGTTTTATACATATCATATAAACGCAAGGGTGATGATCAACACCCTGCACACATGTTAGAAAATAGTTGACTTGAGCATGTAGGTAACAGGTGTTGCGAGCCCAGGGATTGCTGAGGTTCTTATGAACTCCTTGTCTGAGCATACAAGTCATGCGCTCTACGGTTAGCACATGTCCTTGAGTTGGAGCCAGAAGTTACCCACCAAAAGTGGGTAACTCCATAAGAGAAAATATTTCTCCTATCTTGGCTTACATACCACTTTTCACCATTCCCTTGATTTCACATCCATCCTTTGGGTTTGCTATCATTGGTTCATTGGGATTTTCTGCCCTCTTATCCACATCCTTGAGTCAGGGTTGAAAACTTTTCCCTTGAGGTTGATGCAACTAAAGGAAAAGTAAAAGATAAGATGGTCACAATAAAAGAAAAAAGAAGAAGTTAAAATGCAAAATATGGGTGAGTGTTATGAATAAAATATATATAAATAATAATAATAATAATGAATAATAATTAATTATTAGTGAATAGGCATGTCTCTAAAGACATGATCTTTTGTGAAGAAGTACCTGCCCAGGTATATAAGCAGGCCCTCACCTTCATTTGTAATCATCTCATATCTTTTATACATTTCTTATATATATAAATATTGTTCTATTATGGATATTTACATATACCGGATCTTTTGAGTATTCTGCTGCGTGTACAAACTTTGTTCGTTACATTGGTATCAGAGAATTCCTCTAAGTATACGAACCTTGTTCGTTACATTGGTATCAGAGCTCTTTGATCCTGGCCTTTGGCCATTAAGTCTTCATCAACGTTGTTGCGATCACGATTGTAGCGTTTTCCTGCATAACTTTTTGAGCTTCCCCAAAAGAAAAAAGAAGAGAAGTTATTAAAAAAAAATTCCAGTATATTAAAAAAAGAAAAGAAAAAGTATATATATAAAGAAATTATTTACATAAAAAAAGGAAAAAAAAGCTACATAAAAAATAATATATTAGAAAAAAAGTTAAAAATTAACCATATATATATATATATGTCGAAAAAAAGTCCAAGTCTCTACGGTCATTGCCGTCGCCATTCGGATTTGTGGCTGCGAATTTGATCAACAAATTATACAACATACAACTATTGCGATCGATTGCCACTGCCATCACCGCTGCACTCCACACTCTACACAAGCGCAACACACCCTATTCCGTCGTTCATAGCAGTCGTTATTCCACTGCTAGTTCCTCACTGCGCTTATTATTCCAATTTCCATTGTTGTTACCATTCCCCGACCAACCCTGCTGTTGTCGTTTCCACTTGTGGCCACAATCCTCCACTGATCCACAAACAGATGTCGGCCCTTAACGTTTGTTCATTACAAAAAAAATTGCTGCCATTTGCCACCCATTTCTCTGCCATTCGCCACATCGACGATGCCTACACTATAGCATTGAGCTTCCCTGTGCCGATGTCTGATCTTTCTACAACGATTCATAATAGTCATGTCTTTTAATTTTAGTCGTGCCTTTTAGTTTTTATGAAAATATATAATATATAAATAATAGTTATATACTAATGTTATATATTATATTCTTAAATATTATATAAGAATTTAAAAAAAGAAAAAGAAAGAGAGAGGCACATCGACTTATGAAAAAAAATTGTGCTTATAAATCATCAATTTAAATGACACGAATAGTTTATTAATAAATTGGTAGAGTAAAAAAGTAAGAAAGGAAGCTACGTTACACATTATGTGTAATAGTCCAAGGAAGTGTTAAGTTAAAAGATAAAAAAAGGAAAAAGGGAGACAATTTTTATAAAAACTTTATGTATAAAGTGAAGTCATAATTGCTACATTGTTTTTCTAAAAGAGAGTGTATTAGAAGTTTCAACTATTTTATTTAAAAAAAATATATTATTAAAGTTAAAAGAAGTGAAGAAAAAAAAGTAATATGGCTTTCTTTTCAAGATGTCCTTTTTGTTCAGAGGGATATTCTAATTGTCAAACGTCATTTAGAAATCAAAATGTCGTTTGCACAAAATGTTACAAAACTTTTACTTTAGTCAAATATCTAAGTGATGCACAAAAACAATCGTTAGCAAGAGATATAGAACAATTAATGGCAACATTTAGGCGACAACATGCAGATTTTAGTAAGGAAATAAAGAAAACGAAATCCAAATTGCAAGTTGAACGGCCATCATCACCCCTACAAAACGTGTAATTTAGTGTATCGAGAAATCACAACTGGAAGATCAAGAGAAAGACAAAGTAGATAAACTTCGGCAAAACAAGAAATCGTTACAATAAGAATATAAAGATCTTGCGGATATGCATTACAAGGAAGTAATGGAAAAGGACGAAGAAATTTCTCGCCTCAAGGGCCATGTTGAAAAATTACTTGCACAAGTGAAGAAGACTAAGGTCACAACGAAGGAAGTCAAGAAGCACCTATCAGAACAAGAAGAGGAAAATTTACGTTTAAAGAACCTTGATAAAAATTTATTAGAACAAATTAAAAGTTTAAAGATGAAGAGAAGGATAATAAAGATAAAATCATCAATTAAGAAAACAAAGAACTTTCGTGTCTAGGGAATCATAATCAAAACCTTCTTACGCAAATAAAGAAGCTTAAAGTGACAAGAAGTTGCTAAAAGACAAGTTAAAACAACTTACTCAAGAAGAAGTATCGAAGTATCCAGTCGTAATAGTCCAAGTTGAAGATAAGGGAACGAATACCAATTTAGTCAATATCACAACTCAAGAAGAGAATAAAACAACTAAAGTGAAGATGTACTCAGAAGTTCCAATTCAAATGTCAGAGATTTCAAGTGAAGATTCTATAACCAACTCAACTACATTAGTACCTAAAGTAAATCAGGAAATTACCACACACATGTTAAAGGAAGTTCAAACAAGAAGAACTCCTTAGCTACATCCAAATCACAAGAATAGACACCTCAATCAATCGACGAATCTATATCACTCAGAACATAAACAACAAACTTATGTTCCGAAGAACACTGAAGTGTGCACAATTCAGTCTAGTGATAACAATTCATCACAAGTTTCCAGTAATCGGAAGATTCCACAAAATATTAATTAGCATGTGAATGAAAACCTAGCAGGAGCTCAACCTCCCTAATTAGCCATCACCCCCTTCCTGAACGTTAGATGCTCCATCACATAATAAAGGAACCCTTGCATGTCCCAACCCTGATGAGCGAGAAGTTGACATAGCCATGAAGCATTTACCCTATGTTGCCACCACCATCACTAACGCTTATGAATTGAAGGGTTGACCTTAGACATGTCACCTCCCATTGGGCGCTGGAAGCACCTAATAAGGCTGACCATTTAGCCACCCCTAACAAGGTAGGGAACACTTTTATGAGACTTGGTCTAGTTAGATATTTGAAGGTTATCCCGATTTGAAGTCTTATTATGACCTTAGCAATTAAGTATGGTCCACTATAATGCATCTATGGTAATTGTCTCTAATGAATGGGAACTTGCACTTGAGTTTGGGATGGTTTTTCCAGGTGGTCCTTCACAGATCAGTATAGACCTTAAGGGCACACATTCCATGCTTTCTCTCCACATGATGCCCAAGCTGTAATACACTTCCAGAGAGCGGAGATGACCTTGTAGATGCAACATTTCCCCTCCATAGCAGAGCGTTGGGCTCTTTGATTATTCTAGTAGTTGATTGACACCTCAGAGCACCCTCAGATGCTAAAATGGTAAGCTCACTTTGCTTAGTGTTGGATATTTTGGATGATGTACCTAACTGACCTAACATGCCTCTAGGCTACCTTGACACTGTTTGATTGGCATAGCTTGTGGTACAACTGGATTGTACGCTCATGCTTTTAATTTTTCCAGACATTGATATGAAACATAGTCATATGTAATATATTTTATTAATTGAATAATGAATAATGATTACATGGCTATGGCGGTTCTCCTTATATAGGAGTTGACTTGCCATGCCAATAAAAGGACATGTCTTTTGACTAATGCCTCTTCAAAACTAATTGAGTAGCTTTATTTTTTTTTATTTATGAATATTACATTAATATTTATTTAAAATATATATATTAGCATTTAATATATATATATATATAGTTATGAATATTTAATTCATAACATTGCCTCTCCCTTAAAAGTGCTTTGTCGTCAAAGCATAGGTAAGGTTGGGTGTTTTTGAAGAAAATGTTTTGACTCCCAAGACGAGTCTTCCTTCGGTAGCTTATTCCATTTGATTAGGTACTCCTTAATTGTTTTGGACCGTAATACCCTCTCTCTGGTAGCAGGTATACCTTCAGGTTCTAGGATGATTCTTCCTTCTTCATCGGTCTCCAGTATCTCTGTTTGAGCTATTTGGTTTTGCCCTAGTACTTTCTTGAGACTTGATACATGGAAGGTATTATGGATTCGACAATTGTCTGGTAACTTCAATCCATAAGCTACGCTACTTATTTTTTTGATTATTTGATACGGGCCATAATATTTAGGTGATAGTTTATTTTTCCCTTGTTGTTTTAATGACAATTGCTTATAAGGTTGGAGCCTAACAAAGACCCAATCTCCTTCTTTGAACTCCCTTTCTACGCGATGTTGGTCGACTTGTTGTTTCATTCTATTACGTGTCATGGTTAGATTTTCTTTTAATAAGTTAATGACTTTTTGGTTTCCTTCTAAGTGGTTTTTGACTGTTGGAACCTTAGAATCGAGGAGTGCAAAGTCCTTCCATCTGGGTGGTTCATAACTGTAATGTTTCTAAATAGGAACATGAGTGATATTTAAACAAATAAATAGTGCAACAACATAAAATTAAAAACATGCTTTAGACATCCATGAAAAGACTGTAAATCTGGAACTGTTGAGCCATATATTATAAAATCAGAGAGCTAGGTACAATATAAAATGGAATGGTGCACCTGGGCTTGTCCCAAGGACAAGCTTGACAAAACCCAGGTGAGAAATAATTGAGCTGAAGGATGCCCAGTTATTGCACCACTCAACACTGCGCTGTCCCAGTAAACTGTTGCCCAACTGAACTTCGAATTGCTGGAATGTGCCCAAAACTTGCCCAGAGAATTATATCCCTTTAGTGTTGGACTCCTTGGACCAAACCTAGAAAAACCCAGAAGGGAATTTATTTGATTTTGACTTTAGAATTTTGGCCTACTTGGAGCCTCTCCCCAGCTGCTGTTGCCAAATTCGACTTGCAGGAAACAACTTGCAAATCCCTCTGAAAATACTACTGGAATGCTGGATTCACCTGTGCTAGCTAACCCCCTTGCTCCCCGGATTGTTCTTGGCCAAGATGACTGCTCTGCCAAGCACCACGAAATTGCTGCCAGAGGCCTCTGCGTAATCCCTCTGCCCAGAACTTCGTACTGTTGATACTCCTGTCTGGCTAGTTGCAAAACCCAATGAAAATGCCCTCAACCAATAGCCTCCTTAGCTCTCGGAACTCCCAACAAGCTGTGGACCTCCTTGCTGGCTCTAACTCCTCCTGCGTGTTTCTGGTTGCCTAGGAAATACACAGTCCCCTTCTCTGCGTAGCTGGCTGAAGTGTGTGACTGTGCTGAACTCTTTGAAATCCTTGTGGAATAACCTCCCATAAGGCGGGCACGGATGGTCCCCCGAAGAAGAGGTTGAATCTCTCGCTTGGAAGATTCATGGCTAAACAACCAGTAGATTCGGTAAGCAACAGAGTGTACAAAGGTGTGTCGTTTGCAAATGTTCAAGATGAAAACAAAATGAGAGTTGATCTCTCTTTATAACTCCTTGGGCCCCCTTAGCCTCATGTGGGCCCCTCCATCCACCCATTTGATTTTCTCTCCAAGCATATTGAATGGCTAATTCGAACTCCTATGTGGGTGGCCCCCATATTCCACTAGCAGCTAAATAAAGTCGATTTGGCCCCTAAGTCCCTAAGTTGAAAGTATGGGGCCTTCTTCCTTAGTAAAAAATGTGCAAAATTGTGTAGCAGCACCCTGTTACTACTGTGTTTGAGAAGGGACATGACAGTCCTCCCCTCCCAAGTGTTGCTTGCCCTCAAGCAACCTCAAAATTGGATACTCCAAAATATGCTCACCCTCCCAGGTGGCATCCTCATTTAGCAAGTTCTTCCAATGCACCAAACATCGCTTGTCTTCAAGCAATGCCTGAACAAACACCCTCTCTGACTGTGGACCCACACTATCACTGCAAACTTCACTAGGGTCCCAAATGTGCCATTGGATCGTCCCTGATCTTTATACTATCTTATAGTGAAGGAGTCCCTCGATACCAGGATCCCAAGCCAACCTAATTAACGTGAAACCCCCCTTGCTTCACTCACTATCTTGCCAGATATGGGCATTATAACCTTATGTCTATCACCAATAAGTAGAGCATCCTGACGATGTAAAACTCTGCCCAAATCCTCATGAAGCTGCTTTACCGAATAGTCCACACCATGCACTCTTATTGTGGGCCCTTGAAGATACAACTCAATCCCTATGCGAATGAAGCCTCTCTTGTATGAGCTCCTCGTGAAATCCTTTTGCTGGCCATCCTGCCATGTTGATGAAGTCTCCCACGCCCTTAGCGAATCACTGAAACTCGATGGAGAATCTGGATGTGTTAAATTGGAAACTAGGGCCAAACTTCATGTGAGTCATCTTATTCATGGCTAATAATATTTTTATTAGATTCCTCTCGTCAAGAGGTGTAGGATTGATCTAAAGATCATCCGATTCCGATAAGTTTTTATGGAGATATGAATTTATTTTGATTATGGAATTATTATCAAGCCGACCTACAACTCATATAGATTGAGAAGCCCAACAGTTGCATCTATTCAAACATCAACATTGTGTATAAATACAGGAGGACTTTTCCTCATTTACATGTGGAAGGAAGCTGCTGAAACTGATGCTGCAACTACAGATCCAAAGTTTGACCAGCGTGGACCATCAAACCTCCTCTTCTGAACTGCGTTGTAGGTTCATCTGAACCTTCTCTGAAGGCTGCAACTTTTGGTGGTGGAATCAAGTCGATGCGACGGTCGGTTTGTGAGATATCGACTGCCCTAGTTTGAAGGAAGCTGTTGAAACTGAAGCTGCAACTGCAGATACAAAGTTTGACCAGCGTGGACCATCAAACCTCTTCTTCTGAACTGCGTTGTAGGTTCATCTGAATCTCCTCTGAAGGCTGCAACTTTTGGTGGTGGAATCAAGTCGATCCGACGGTCGGTTTGCAAGATATCGACTGCCCTAATTTGAAGGAAGCTGTTGAAACGGACGCTGCAACTGTAGAAGTGAAGTTTGACCTGCATGGACGAGAAGATCTCCTCATCAGAATTGCGCTGTAGGTCCATCTGGATCTCCTCTAAAGGCCATACACTTTGGTGGTGGAATCAAGCCGATCTGACGGTCGGTTTGCGAGATATCGTCTGCCCCAGTTTTGATGATGAAGCCGCTAATGCTGATGCTACTGATCTAGGGTTTGCTACTGCTGATATAAATAAGATTTATTGTACTATTTCTCTCTGCTGAATTATTTAAGATAAAAGAAGATTTGATTAAAGGGTTTCCCCACACATTGTGGGGTTTGTCCATGGCTAGCCGCCACATCTTGTGTCTCTTGTCTTGGCTTGTTTTCTGTTGATCGTTTAATGTTCTATCTGCACTTTACTTTATGTACATGTGATTGCTAATCTGTGGAATATAATAAGAAAAAGAAGTAAACTGTTATAAGCATAGAACATACCATAAATCAACATGGTATCAGAGCTAAGGTGAAGACAAAGCTTGAGAAAGAGCAAGAGCAATCACCGAAGAGAAGATTGGCAAGGCTATCCTAAAAGAACTATGGGGTCCTCAACACTCTTTCCTGCCGAAGACAAGCTCCGTGAGAAAGCTGACTCTCATGGATGGAAGATGTCTATCGATCTAACCCTAGAAGATCAAGGAGTGTTGGACCATGTAAGAGGCAATATTGTTGAGCCTCCATCAAATGCATCTGCTGCTGCCAGGTACAAACGGAAAACTGGAGAAGTCAAAACAAAGAAGATCATCCGGGACTCTATCGACAAGCATTTGGTGGCCTACATCTCTAAACTGGACACCTCCAAGGAAATCTACAATAGACTGGTGAGTTTATTTAAAGTCAATGATGCAAATCAAGTTTTGTTGCTTAGAAATAAGTCAAGGGAAATCAAGAACGTTAAAGATGAGAGTATGCAAGCATACTTCTTAAGAATCACCGAGATCAAGAACGATCTCATATCTATTGGGAGACTATTACTGATAGGGAAATGGCACTCACTACTCTTGGAGGATTACCATCCGAATGGTACGTGTTCAGGACTACTCTTCTGAACAATCATGTAATTCCTGGTTTCAAGGAATTAATGGCTAGATGAATTCAAGAAGAAACAAGGGTAGAAGAGCAAGAAATGCCCATGCATAAAGGTCCTCCTGCTGTCTTTTCTTCTCATGCTAAGAAAAGAAATAATTCCGAATTTAAATCGAAAAGAAAGGCTGGACCTAAGGGTGGAAGAAAAGGACGATGTTACATTTGCAATAAAGCAGGTCACTATGAAAGGGAATGCCCTGATAGAAAGGACTTTCATTGTGACAATGATCAAAATCCCTCTCATGGTAATTGAAAGGATGAAAAATTCAATAGCAAAGGTGAAAGGAATGCTGAAAATCAAGGAAGAGGATAACCATTCAAGAAGGCTAGAAATTCCAGGATGTATTAAATGCATCTGACCTCAAAAAGAACTTGGTGTCCATCTCGACAATGGAAGACAAAGGCTACAAGGTAACCTTCAGCGATGGAAGTGCACTAGGTGTCATGTCTTATGACACATCTCTTCAGTCCGAACTTTGGCATCGGAGGTTTGCTCCCTTTCATTATAAAGCTATACTCGGTGTAAAAGACAAATGGTGACAGGGATGCCCGAATTCCGAGTAGAGAAAGAAGGTGTATGTCCAGGGTGTGCCGAAGGAAAGCTCAAAAGGGGACCATTCCCCTCAAGCCAAAGCAAGATCTTCGATATATTACAGTTGGTTCATGTAGGCATATTTGAGGCTGGCATTAAGAGGGAGACTACTACACCACATACTCCTGAGCAGAATGGTGTGGCTGAAAGGAAGAACCGTACGATTATGGAAGCTGTCTCTATGGGTAGATGATGTAACAATGCCTGATGTGGAAGAACCGATGGATCCTATTTATCCACCTGAGACTTCCTCTTCTAAGAAGAGGCCTTCATGGCTTAGGGGGATACTTGATGATGCTGAAAGACATGCTGCACCCTGAGGAACCTTTCATGAAAGTAAGAAACCCAACAGGTATCAGGGATACCTGACTAGTATGAGCACAATCATACAAAATGAGCCTTCATCATTCTCAGTTGCCGTCAAGCATCAAGTATGGAAGGATGCTATGACCATTATGAAGAATGATGTCTGGGAAGTAGTTCCTAGACCCCAAGACAAGACAATTGTTACTTCAAAATGGCTTTACAAGATAAATCTGCAGCAGATGGAAGTACGGAATAGTATAAGGTTCGTTTTGTTGCTCGTGGTTTCTCCCAGAAGGAAGGTATAGACTATGACGTGATATTTGCACCAGTTGCCAGATATACGACCATTCGCTTGATCATAGCCCCTGTGGCTTCACAAGGATGGAACCTACATCAGATGGATGTCAAGATCGCATTCTTGCACGGTTCAATCTAAGAAGAGGTCTATGTGGAGCAACTCGAAGAATTTGAGATTTATGATTGAAAATCTCATGTATGCTGGTTGAAGAAGGCTCTTTATGGGTTGAAGCAAGCACCTCGAGCATGGTATGAGAGGATCGATAGCTACTTGATGAAGCTGGGATTCACTAGGAATGAAGCCGATCCTAACCTTTACCTTAAGGTTGAAGATGACAAGCCTCTCATACTGGTGTTGTATGTGGATGACCTCTTTCTAATAGGTGCATACTCTCTCATTCACAAATATAAGAGGGAGTTGGCTTCTGAATTTGAAATGAAGAACCAAGGACTTGAAGTGTGGCAGAAGCCAAGGGAAATTTTCCTATCTCAAGGAAAATATGTGGTGAAGATTCT
>APFE030156251.1:22953-48120 GCA_000404065.3 Pinus taeda
CGATCCGATGGTCGGTTTGCGAGATATCGTCTGCCCTAGTTTTGATGATGAAGCTGCTAATGCTGATGCTGTTGATCTACGGTTTGCTACTGCTGATATAAATCAGATTTATTGTACTATTTCTCTCTGCTGAATTATTGAAGATAAAAGATTTGATCAAAGGGTTTCCCCACACATTGTGGGGTTTGTCCCTGGCTAGCCGCCACATCTTGTGTCTCTTGTCTTTGCTTGTTTTTTGTCGATCGTTTAATCTTCTATCTGCACTTTACTTTATGTACATGTGATTGCTAATCTGTGGAATATAATATGAAAAAGAAGTAAATTGTTATAAGCATAGAACATACCATAAATTAACAGGATGACCCTCCCCTATAGAAACCAGCTCACCCCTATGGGTATTTGAACTGCTAAGTACTATGATGCTAGGGTCCCATGCCCAACACAACAAAAAACTGTCTTGCTGACCCCGCGACACCCTAGTCATCACTAACTGTCTAACATGCTCGTACCAAAGCCTCCTCTCGCATAGGTCTCGGCCGCAATCTATGCGATGATCGAGGTTAGGCCCAACTTGCCAAAGCGACCCAATAGTGTCAACGCCTATCCCTCCATGGCTGGCCCCAATCTTGAGCAGCAATCTACCTCGCCCTATGGTGAGAACTTAGGTGATTCCCCATGTGTCTGCTTGTGAATGAATTAATTCGCATGTTATCCTGCCCATACTCACTGAGGAGTGGAGTATCCCACCAATCCACTGGATCTCTGGATCCCATAACATACTAGAGGTCCACAACCCCTAATCCTCTCTGCCGGTTGCTGTGATATGTTGCTAGTTGTTGGGAATCCTTCCTGCCCTGTCTTTGAATCCTATAGGTATCCAATAGGTAGGCATCGAGCATCAAGAACCTGTGTTGGGAATAACCAACTCCTCCTTGCCTGCCAAATCACATAGCAAGATCTACTATCCCAACTCCTGATGATGTGCCATGGTCCTATTGGAAGCCTAGGCATCATCCTACCAACAAGGGCTACCATCCCTCGCACCTCATGCTCACCTAATGTCTCAAGTTGTTGAGCTGGAAAAGCACCATACAACTCCCTCTCGGTCACCTCCCCAAGTGTGAGCCTAGGGGTGGAACATATGCTACCTCGACAATCAACCATGTTATCCCTAAGCCTGTATCTGTCAACTCGTGCACGTACCAAGTGTCTCAACTAGAGAGTCTCCTCCCAGCCCATGACACGTGGTGTCTCATCCAACTGCCTAGGGTGAGCCTCCCATGCCTTGCTGCCTGAATGGAGAGTGTCAAGGGGCAACAACCAAACACTATGTGACTGTAAGCAACACCGGAGGAGGATGGGTGGGTATGTCCCGAAGGGTATGATCAAGAGTTTGCTAGAATGCTCAAGAGTAATCCTACGGACATCCCTGTCTATGCCTTGGATTTTCAACCATGTCCTCATCGATCCTAGGTGAGATGCATCCAATGGTACACCTACTGCCCCTGTCCATAAGTCTCCTTGGAGGTAACGCTCCAAGCGCCCATTGCACTGCATCATCTGCCATTGCATACCACCCAGTATCACCGCACTCATCGACATGCCACTGTATACTGCAATTTGTCTCTGTACACCATAGAATACCCTCGACTACAACCATACCATCCTGTATTGCCCCGTGTCCTGCCTGTATCACTGCACCTGTCACTCCCCACACGTCCTCCATGCGATGCGAGTCACTCCTACCCCACAATGTTAATCGGCATGCTGTGGTATACCACCATGTATCTCCATGCTCCTCTGCACGCCACTACTCCTCGCTGCATAGACTAGCACACCACTGGGTGTTATGGTCTGTATGCATCAGGCCATATCCCTCTATATAAAATTGGACGCTACGACTTGACTCTGTGCAATCTGTGTACCATTACCTACTGTCATACCACCCTGTAACATATGGTATCCCACATGTGCCAAAGTGTCTGCCACTCTAATAGTGACCCCACCATGACACGCGTCATGTCCCCTCGTCCATCCTGGTAGACCTGAGCACCCTAACTTCACTCCTACTAGGGGGGATATCTCTACTGTGTTGATCCTCTGTGACCCCTGAGTCCTAAACCTCAATGGGAGAACATTGTCTCCATACAATATTTGGTCTGTTGGCATACCCATGTCACCTCCTCCAACCAGCTCTTTCCAGAGAATGCTAATCATCCTGCGCCCCCATGTGCAACCAACATGCCAAAACAACTAATGGAGTCTGCTCACAAACCACCTGGCCACTAGCATCAACTGGAACTCCCCTAAGGAATGCATGTGCTTAGGCACGGGGTTGACTACCTCATCAATGCCATAGCCATCCTGCATGTTTGATATCGGATAGGAAGCCTTGCCTGGATCCCAATGCCAACCTGAGCCTCCAACACCCTCAATGTCTGAGAGCTCCCATTGAGATTTACTCCGGACTACGACCATCTCCATGAATCTAGCCCACTCCACTGGGTACCAACTCAGAATCTCTCGCCATCCAACCCCAAGAGAGGGATCGAATGCACAAACTCTAGCACATAGAACAAGCCTTCCATCCTGCGAGTGTTGCACCTTGTGCAACTCATGTCTCCTCAACTCACTATCTTGGTCAACACATAAAATTTGTTAGGGAGTCTTCGAATCTCTTTCTCCGTGGTGCTAAGGTAGTCTAGTAATGTTGCAAGCCCCATCTATATAAGCCCAGAGAGAGCTATTATCTGGAAGTACTGCAACTCTGTTGACGGTCTGTGTATCTAACAACTCTAAGTCAGTGGTGGGCCCCAAAGAAGACTGCTCGTCCTCCTCCACCATGGGCTCAACATGAGTCACGAACTGCCCCTCAGTGACTAGCTCACACCCTTCTATGTGCTCTCCGTGTTGTTGTAGGTGGTTGTCATCCCTCAACTCTATCATAGATTTGGGTGCCTCTGTACCTATTGGCTCCTCATCAAGGGTGGTGATGTCTCTTGGCACGTCATCATCTTATCGTGCGTTGCTATCACCGGAAAACTTGGTCACGACCCTAGATATCTCAACAATGGATGTCACCTTCTCAACGGTGGACATGTTTGTGTCTCCTGGCACCTCATCAACGGATGGTCCTATAGATGTATGCTCTACTTTCTCCCCCAAGGTGTCAACTGGTGTTATCAAAGAGGCCTCCAACAATGGTGACTCTTGTGCCACACTGGGTATACCAATGTGATCCTCACACTCCCGCGTGTCCTCTGCCTCATGTTCAATCTCCTCCTCAGGCTCGTGATGTCTAAGACCAGGTCTCCAGCAGCAAAATCGTCTCCTTGATTCATCCTCTAACTGTCTCTGGCCTGCTCTCCTTTTCAGGAGATCTGGTGCCTTGATTTTGTCGGCTTTCCCCACATAGTGTAGATGGTTGTACTCCCACGGCTTGTGTATCTCTAGTGTCTATGTTGTAAGGACAAGGATGGATCTGGTCTAACACCTTCCTCAACTGAGCCAACCTCTCATTGCTCTAGTGGATTCCACCCCAAAATTCCTGCATACTAAATCTACCTTGAGCCGTGGGTAGTGTACGGTGTAACTCGTCACTATGCATATATGCCCAAATCTCCCATGATCTTACTGGTTACCCACAACTGGGCCAAGATGATGCTCAGATACCACTGTAATGTTCCTAAATAGGAACATGAATGATATTTAAACAAATAAATAGTGCAACAACATAAAATTAAAAACATGCATTAGACATCCATGAAAATGCTGTAAATCTGGAACTGTTGAGCCATATATTATAAAATCAGAGAGCTAGGTACAATATAAAATGGAATGGTTCACCTGGGCTTGTTTCGAGGACAAGCTTGACAAAACCCAGGTGAGAAATAACTGAGCTGAAGGCTTCCCAGTTGCTGTACCACTCAGCACTGCACTGTCCTAGTAAACTGCTACCCTACTAAACTTCGACCTGCTGGAATGTGCCCAAAACATGCCCAGAAAATTATATCCTTTCAACCCTGTATTCCTTGGACAAAATCCAGAAAAACCAAAAAGTGAATTTCTCTGATTTTGACTTTGGATTTTCGGCCTACTTGGAGCCTCTCCCCAGCTGCTGCTACCAAATTCGACTTGCAGGAAACAACTTGCAAATCCCTCTGAAAATACTACTGGAATGCTGGATTCACCTGTGCTAGCTAACCCCTTGCTCCTCGGATGGTTCTTGGCCAAGATGATTGCTCTCCCAAGCACCACGAAATTGCTGCCAGAGGCCTCTGCGCAATCCCTCTACCCAGAACTTCGTACATCTGGTACTCCTGTCTGGCTAGCTGCAAAACCCAATGAAAATGCCCTCAACCAATAGCCTCCTCAGCTCCCGAAACTCCCAACAAGTTATGGACCTCCCTGCTGGCTCTAACTCCTCCTGCATGTTTTTGGCTGCCTAAGAAATACATAATCCCCTTCTCTGCGTAGCTGGTTGAAGTGTGTCGCTGTGCTGAACTCTCTGAAATCCCTGTGGAACAACCTCCCTAGGGCGGGCACGGATGGTCCCCTGAAGAAGAGGTTGAATCTCCCGCTTGGAAGATTCGTGGCTAAACAGCCGGTAGACTCGCTAAGCAGCAAAGCGTACAAAGGTGTGTTGTTTGCAAATGATCAAGACGAAGACAAAATGAGAGCTGATCTCTCTTTATAACTCCTTGGCCCCCCTTAGCCTCATGTGGGCACCTCCATCCACCCATTCGCTTTTCCCTCCAAGCCTATCAAATGGCTAATTCGAACTCCTATGTGGGTGGCCCCCACATTCCACTAGTAGCAAAATAAAGTCGATTTAGCCCTTGAGTCCCTAAGTCGAAAGTATGGGGCCCTCTTCCTTAGTAAAAAATGTGTAAAATTGTGTAGCAACACCCTGTTACTAATGTGTTTGAGAAGGGACATGACAATAACCATAGAGAGCTTGGAAAGGTGTCATTTTAGCCGACATATGGTAGGCAGTGTTATACCACCATTTCGCTAGGTGTAGCCACTGGGTCCATTTGTTTTGTTTGTTGGTGGCGAAGCAACGAAGATATGTTTCCAAGCATTTATTTACTACTTCAATTTGGCCATTTGTCTGGGGGTGATAGGCTGAACTCATGTTATAAGGGACATTCCTCACTGGTGGCAGAAATCCTTCCAAAAATTGCCTTTGAAATTTGCGTCTCTATTACTTACTATGACTTTGGGAAACCCATGTAGTTTGTATACGTTTTTACATAACATATCCTCAATTTGCTTAGTTGTGTCAGTTTTTTTGATAGCCATAAAATGTGCATATTTACTGTTAGATACAGCTAGCCCTTCAATGAAGTCCATCGAAATCTCTTCCCATTTATGATTTGGAATGTGTAGTGGTGTAATAAACCCGGGGTTGGGATATTTTCACTCTTATTCCTTTGACAAACATCACATTCTGCAACATATTTCTGGATTTCCTTGCTTATAGCCTTCCAATAGAATGATTGTTGAATGTTGTAGTTAGTCTTGAAGAATCTAACATGATCGGCTGCCGGGGAACTGTGAGATTCTTTTAGAATTTTCATCTTAAATTTGGATGTTAGCGTTAGGTAAATTCTACCTTTGTACCATATTATGTCATTCTTCCATTCAAAATCGGTATATTGATTGATATTTCCAATCATAGAATCACAATCCTCATCCTTGGCATATTCGGCTCGTATTTCGTCCAACCATTCCGAAACAAATACCATGGTGGCACATGTTGTGTTGTCATCATCCTTATGTGAGAGTGCATCAACTACAACATTTGCCTTCCCTTTCTTGTGCAATATTTCCAGGTCGAAAGATGAGAACTTCTCCATCTACTTTTTTTGTTTTGTTGACAATGTCTTTTGTTGAAGTAGGATTTGAAGACTGTTGTGGTCGGTTCGGATTGAGAATTTATTTCCGAGCAAGTATTGGCACCATTTCGTTAAGGCATGTATGACAGCGAGCATCTCCTTTTGGTATGGTGATTTCAAGCCTTCTCGTTTATAAAGTTTCCTGCTCTCGAATGCTATAGGATGGTTGTCTTGCATTATTACAGCTCCATTTCTGAATCCTGAAGCATTACATTCGACTACGAACGGTTTGGAGAAGTCAGGAGTCGCCAGTACCGGTGTGGTTAACATTACTTCTTTTAGATTCTCAAAGCATTCGTTTGCCTGATTATTCCATTGAAAAGCATTCTTTTTTAACAAGTTAGTCGGGGGTGTTGTCAAAGGTGCATAGTTTTTTATGAATCTTCTATAATACTTGGTTAGACCTAGAAATCGTCTTAGCTTGGATACATTCTTTGATTCTTTTGATTTTGTTGGGATCCACTTTGACTCCCTCCCTGGATATAACGTGTCCTAGGTATTCAACTTCCTTTTGTCCAATTGTACATTTTGATAACTTGGTGTAGAATTGATTCTTCTCTAATATTGTTACAAATATAAATTACATAAAATAAAGTGAATATAAATAATGTAAATAATAAAATATTGATTATGTTAAATAGGCCCAGTCGTTAAAGGACACTTGCCTGGTATATATGCGGGTCCTCATTATAACATTCGACATTACCTTGATCCAGGTGGATGTTGGTGGCCACCCACCCATCCCACTTGGACCCCCACAACTGTCTCTTTCAGTTTTTCAGTTTCCTTAATTATAGCACAATTTACTATTTTTGGCAGTTTTTTCGGGTCTTGAACTTCTGGCGCTATTTTGAGGCCCTAAATGACGTTTTTTGGGAAAACCGGGAGCAACATGGGTCGTAAATCGATGTTGCTCACTCAAAAGTTGTAGTCCTCGAATAAATTTTTCTAACGAGGTATTGTGCGTGTTAAATGGAGATTGTATGCCAAAGTTACGACCCCGGGAAGTTGATGTACCAATTTACCCAAATGGGGCCCATAGTTTGGCGTTTCATCTCCTAGGGTTAGGTTTTTGGATGTTTAGGTGTTTCCATTGTTTCTCAACAATAAATAGGCCTTCGAGCCTCATTGTAACACAATTCAGAGGGGATCAGTGGTATCAGAGCACTCTGTGCTTTCTCTGTTTTTCTTTGCATGTCCCCAACGAGGTCGGGATATAAGGAGTTCAAAAGCATGTGGCCACCACATCTCTTCTTAGAGATAAGCTACCATCTCCCGAGCTAGTTTATTTCTATTTCTGTTTGTAAGCATATTTTAGTATTTTACATTAATGAAATGAAGTATTATTTTTGCTGCATCTCTGTATTTATGGTTCTATCTGTAATTCGTTGCGTTCCTGTTTAAATCCGGATCAGTGGTATTAGAGCGGTCTGCTCTTTCTTTGTTTTTCTTTGCATGCCCCCAACGAGGTCAGGATATAAGGAGTTAGGGCTTGAATTTGCAAATCCCGATGGCCTCCCATGGCGAATGAAAAGAAAGAAGAGGGGGCAGGAGATCCTATCAAAATCTTGCTCCAAGATGCCCTCGAGTGACAAAGGAAAGCGATGATGGACAACTTTGCCCAGATCCTTCAGCGGCTACCCATGGACAACGCATCTACTTCCAACAGTTACTCTAGAAGCGGCAAACCTTTTAAGGTACAAGTTAACTTTGATGTTCCCATATTTGAGGGTTAGATAGATGCAGACGCTGTAGATAAATGGTTAAATCTGCTAGAAGGATATTTCTCTATTCATGATTTTTCCAGCTGGGAAAAGATTACTTTCGCTCTTCTTAAAGCAGCCCCCCACGTCAAGGACTAGTGGGAAACCTACTGCGAGCAGAAGGATGAAATTACGAACTCACTGTTTTCAACCGCTCCCACTTGGAATTCATTCCGAGACGCCATCAAGGAGTAGTACTACCCTGTCGAGAGCTATGAGGACAAATACATAAAGTGGACCACGTTGCGGCAGGGAAGGGACTAAGATGTGCCAGAGTTTACCAATGTTCTTCATACCCTGCACACGAAGTTGGGCATCAAGGATTCTGAGAAACATTTGGTACTCAACTACCGTGGCTGCCTACATAGATACTTCTAGGACAAGATGGAGTTCCTAGACATCTCCTCGCTCGGCACGATGTACTGATACACTGTCAAGATCGAGTAGAAGTTTAAACAGAAGAAGCGAGACTTTGGATTTGCGAATCCGAAGAACAAAGGACAAAGCCAAGGTGGGGTGACCCAAGACAACCCGTTTAAACTGCAAGAAAAGAACAACACCACAAAGTCAAAGAAGGACACAAGAAAGTGCTGTGAGTCCTAGACATCTCCTCGCTCGACACGATGTACTGATACACTGTCAAGATCGAGTAGAAGTTTAAACAGAAGAAGCGAGACTTTGGATCTGCGAATCCGAAGAACAAAGGACAAAGCCAAGGCGGGGTGACCCAAGACAACCCGTTTAAACCGCAAGAAAAGAACAACACCACAAAGTCAAAGAAGGACACAAGAAAGTGCTGTGAGTTCCACAAGAGCCCCACTCACAACACAAGTGAGTGTCGAACCAAGCAGTCGCTGGTGGCCGAGTTAAAGGCTTCAGAATCAGATGCATGTTCCAACCCTTAGTTAGAACCCGACAAGAGGAATGACAAAGGGAAGAAAATCATTGATGCAGAGCTCAGTGCCATTGTTGCCACTGCTATGATCCAGAAGAATGAGCCCGAAGATCCAGAGGAGGGGGAGTGTCTTTTCCCCTCACAGATGTGGGTGAAGGGTTCGCTGCTGCAATTCATTGTTGACAACGGGAGCTAAAAGAACCTCATTTTAGTAGAGGTTGTGAAGCGACTGTTACTATCGACCATAGCACACTTGCAATCGTACAACATTGGGTGGCTTCACCAAGGACTAGAACTCTGAGTCCGCCAACAGTGCTGCCTTCCTTACAACATCAAGTCTTTCACAGATGAGGTATTATGTGATGTTGCACCTCTTGATGTTTGTGATGTATTATTAGGCCAACCATATTTGTGGAAGCGACATGCTGTGTATGAGTCAAGGCCTTACACTGTTATTATTTCTTTGTGTAATATATTATACAGGATACCGGAGGTAGCCCCACCTACCGCCACTTCTTTGATCTCTGCTAAGAAAGGCAGTAAGATAATTTCCTAGACTAGGAAATTCATTTTCTGTCTGGTTTGCTCTCAAAGTAAGGGGAAGATCATAGCCACATCCATGGCCCGCGGGAAGGGTTCCTCCACGCAGTAGAAGCAGGTGGATATAGTCGTGAAAGAATACAGGGACATCTTCTCCTCACCCACAGGGGTATCGTTGCACTGTCGGGTCAAGCATTCGTTTGATCTGACTCCCGAAGCACCTCTACCCAATAGGCCAATATATCGCCGCTCCATTCTGGAAAATGTCAAGTACAATTAGTGACATGATGAACATCGGGTGACACACAAGTTTCAAGTGGGTGACAAACTCTGGTTGCATCTGCATAAAGAACGCCTTACAAGAGCCCATCGGAAGCTCAGACCACTCCAATATCGTCCTTACACCATTACCAAGGCTGTGGGAAACAATGCTTTGGAGCACAACATTCTTCCATTCCTTGGCTTGCACCAAATGTTCAATGTGGACCACCCTCGACCATGCTTCCCACCATTACTAGACACATCAGAGATTGCAGAACAACTCACTAAGGACCAAGTTTAGTAGAAGTTTCCCCATCTCATGGAGGCACTCAATACAATGGGGACCATTGCTTCCTAAGGGGGGAGGAATGACCAGGTGGATGTTGGTGGCCACCCACCTATCCCACTTGGACCCCCACAACTATCTCTTTCAATTTTTTAGTTTCCTTAATTGTAGCACAATTTACTATTTCTGGCAGTTTTTCGGGTCCTGAACTTCCGGAGCTGTTTTGAGGCCCTAAACGGCTTTTTTGGGAAAACTGGGAGCAACATGGGTTGTAGACTGATGTTGCTCACTCAAAAGTTGTAGTCCTCGGATAGATCTTTCTAACGAGGTATTGTGCGCGTTAAACGAAAATCGTATGCCAAAGTTACAAGCCGGGAAGTTGATATACCAATTTGCCCAAACGAGGCCCATAGTTTGGCGTTTCATCTCCTAGGGTTAGGTTTTTGGATGTTTAGGGTTTTCCATCATTTCTCAACAATAAATAGGCCTTTGAGTCTCATTGTAACACAGTTTAGAGGGGATCAGTGGTATTATAGCGGTTTTCTCTTTCTCTGTTTTTCTTTGCATGTCCCCAACGAAGTCGGGATATAAGGAGTTCAGAGGCATGTAGCTGCCACATCTCTTCTTAGAGATAAGCTGCCATCGCCCGAGCTAGTTTATTTCCATTTCTGTTTGTAAACATATTTCAGTGTTTTACATTAATGAAATGAAGTGTTATTTTTGTTGCATCTCTGTATTTATGGTTTTATCTGTAATTTGTTGCATTCCTGTTTAAATCCAGATCATATTTACAAAATATTTATACATATTTATATATATATATCATTATTATTACAAAATACCTCGTGTATTTTTACATTCAAGCCAACAAGCTATAAGTTTTGTTGCTCCAGTGGTATTAGAGCCATGGTGCATAAAATAATTGCGAGTCTTTGAACGTTGTTCATGACACAATATGCCATTAAGTTTACGTCCTGAATGCGTTGAGCAGTTTAGTAAAATTCAAGAAGCATTTTAGTGTTTAGAAAAATCATATGCAGAAGTTAAAGCATGTTGAAGGGAAATTGATAATAAGGAAGATGATAGTGACAGTGAAGAAACGAAACAAGATCAAGATGAGGATCCAAATGAAGTTAATCTTGATATGGATGAGAATGACGAATATGAAAAAGATCAAGATGATGATTCCGATAAAGCTGATATAGATAAAGATGAGGATCTAGATGAAGTTGACCTTAATGTCAAAGAGGATCAAGTTATTGAAAATACAACACTTGAAGATGTAGAATCTATAAAATAGGAAGTAAAACAGTATACTATGAATGAACAAAATGAGACTCTAGGGACTAATCAAATGAACAACAACCTAACAATTTATAGAGAATGGAGAGAAGGATTGAATGATGATGAATTCCCACCAATTACAGCTGGGAAGGAGATAAAGGACTTACAAGGAAAATCTGGTGATGCTAGGGAATGTGTTATAGAAAAAAGGTCAATTCAAATATTTCCATTGAGCAAGACTCACCAAGAACATTTGGAAAGGAATCAAAGGACTTGCAAAGCAAAGCAAACAATGCTCAGAAATATGATAGAGAAAAACAGGGCAAGCATAGAAGAAAAATGTCATCCAAGCATGAATGTTTCTGATTATGAGCAAGAAAATTTTGCGATAGATGTGAATGGCAAACCAAAAATGATTGAGGACAATCCTCTTCTAAAAAGCAAATTTCTCATGATAGAGAAAACATGAGGTTTTAATTGCTTTGGAGGAAGATGGTGAGAGAAAGGATCCCATGAATGTACCTGTCAAATATGCAGACATCTCAACTCACATGGATGGTGATAAGCCTTGTAATATTATAGGAAAGGAGGAAAGCAAACGATTTATTGAGGCCTGAAAGAATCACCAAAGAGCAGGTACCAAAAGATGATACAGTTATTAAATCTGGAAGTTGTGAGGGAGACGAAGGCACACCAGATGATGGAAAAGAAAAAAAAACACATACTTTAGATGAGAATGTAGGAATTGCATATTTGAGTACAAAGAATCTGAAAAAGAATGCTATCATGAACCTTGGACACATTGCAAAGACAACAAGAATGACACCCATAGTGAATAAGGAGGCTTATGCTAACAGTGATATTGGAATGGGTATTAGAAATAATGATAAATATGACAATGGGAAGAAGAAGGTCAAACTGCCAAAAACAAGCCCATCAAAAGAGAGCTAAGACAGGTGTGTGGTCATTGATGATAGACTGATAGATGAAGTAGTTGCAAAAATTGGTAACTCAGGCCAACGTAAAAAGGATGAAATGGAGAACCCAAAGGACACTTATGTTTCTTCTTTAGGGAAAAAGCAAGATAATAACAACGGGAGCCTAAAATGCCAAGCTACAACTGAAAACTCTCATCACAAATCATCCTTAGCTTCCTTGCATATCATCCTTTTCTTGAATCCCATGAATGGGATTCCCAATGAGACATCTGCTTTTGTTTATGAATTTTCTTTTGAGGATTCCATCATAGGATCTTAAAGACCCTTACCCTACAAATGTTTCTTTCCTTTTGATGATGGAGGTCTCCTAAGATTCTCAAACATGATCAATTTTCTTTCATTGTAAATGAGGTCCTATTCTAGGTATGCTTCTTCTACATGAATATCTTGAGCTATGTCTATCATGCTCCTATATTCTAGAAGATATTACTAACCATGCATTTTGTTCTTTTATAAGTTCTCCTTCTACATGAGTATTTCGAACTCTATGTACACCATGCTTCTAGATTCTAGAAGATCTTTCTAGCCATGCAATTTTATTCTATTCCTACATGCTCCTATACTGCTCAAAATTTTGAAAGAAGACTTTAAGTAAAGAAGTAGACTTAGTCATAGTAGAGATCCGGAGGATCTTCCTTCTTTTGCTTCTTGCCTTCTTCTTTCATTTCTTGAGTCACATGAGCTTCTTCCCTTTTTCTTTTGTTGTTGTTGTCCTTCTTTAGTTTAGGACAATTCCTCTTGTAGTGTTCATATTCTTGGCATCCATAGCATTGGAATTTGGACATGTCTTTGTTGTTTTTTTTTCGTGGACCAAATTTTCCCTTTCTCTTGGCCATCGTTGCAAATGCTTGCTCCTTTGATCCCCCATCTTCCTTTGCTTTAAGTCTTGTTTCCTCTCTCTTGCATAGAGACCACATTTCACTTAGTGGGATGGCTTCCTTCTTGGCATATATGCTTGATGTGAAGTTGTCGCAATTCTCAAGTAGAGCATTGAGTACTACAGTTGTCATTTCTCTATCAGACATGACTTCCCCTAGCTCTTGAAGTTGAACCCTCATCTCAGAGATCTTCATGAAGTAGGGAGATATTCCTTCCTTTGATATCTTCATCTTGTCCAACTCATTTCGAAGAGATATCACTTCTCCAGCTGTGCTCACTGAGAATAACTCTGCTAGTTTATCATAGATTTCTTTTGATGTTTCAAGTTTGGAGACATAAGGAATGAGAGAGTCTTTGATGGATTCTATTGGAATCCTTTGAGCTCTTGTCTCATCCTCATTGTACTTGGCTAAGGCTTGAGTTTGTTCCTTTGCAGGATTAGTAACATTCTCTTTGATGTGTTCTAGGAGTTTATTCTCCTTGAGAAGTAAATCAATCATTTTCTTCCATGCAAGAAAGTTATTGGTACTTACCAAGTTATTGCATTCCTTGGAAAAAGAGATTGATGCATATTCAGAAGGGGACATATACTTTCTTGATAGATTTTGAGATGTAGTAGACTTGCTTTCTCCTTGAAGACTTGATGGCTTGCCTTCCTTAGATCTTGATGTTCTTCAAGTTGTTTTCTCCAAGTGGACTTGCTTGATGATGAGATTTGTTTGATGACTTGTGGCTTGATGTAGGTCCTTTAATTTTCTCTTCTTGTAGGTGCCTTTGTGTAAGGCTCTTCTTGCTTTGTAGTCTTTCTTGATGAAAGATAGATAGTAGACCTTCTTAAAGTGATTGAGACTTCTTAGCTAGATGCTTCAACTTTTTGTAGATGTCCTTCCTTGATGAGTGTTCTTGAGATGCCCTTTCCTTGATGTGTCACCTTAGCTCTGATACCATGTTGAAGAATCAAGGGCTAGTATTTACATTAGGATTCTTCTCTACTTGATAACAATTTGTGAAGCACTTTTACAATTATCTTAGCTTGATCTTCTTCTTCTTATTAGTGTGTGTGTTTCATCAAACTGCTACCAAAAACATAAAGACAAGAACACAAGATGTTGGCTCTCTACCAGGGCCAAAACCTCTCTCTCTTAGATAGGAAAACCCTTTGGTAAATTTCTCTTATTGAAGCTTCTTATTGATAAATGCCAAACCCTAGGCCCTTGAATAGGATGTCTTCCAAGTACAAGTCAAGTCCTTCCTCTATTCTGCATTGTGTCCCCGTCCCATAGACTTCCTCCTTCCGACACTTTGCTCCCTAGCAATTCGTCCTGCTTTTCTGGTGCTTGTCTAGAGATAGACCTTCCTTGAGTGAGCCTTCTAGAAGAGATGTTCCTCTTCTATCCTTTACTCAAGTAGACTTCTTCTTTTGTTGATCAAACGAGATCTTTCTTGAGGTATGAATGTAATATTGTTCTGCTACCCTAGTTTTTCCCATGTGTGGTACATACCCCAGACAATTAGGGTCCTTTCACCTTCGCTAGAATCATAGACTTCTTCGCTTGACTTAGGAGGCCTTGTAGGCCTAATTTCTAGCCCAAACAATAATGGTTCTTGAATTGTCTTGTCACTGCGGTTGTACCCGCAAACTGTCCTCTTCTACCTCACACGTGTGACTTAATTCTGCCTTAGAAATAGTCCCTTCACTTCTCTTCTTCTTCCATCCTTCTTCGCTTCACTTGGAGACCCTTAGACTTGTCTTTTCCTCACTTTTCTCGACTTCTATACTTCGTTGATTTCAGAGATGCTTGGTTGATGTTGTGAGGGAGTGGACAACCTCTATATAGAGGATTGTCCCTCCTTTAAGCCTACATGAGGCCGACATCATGATTGTAGGCCGACTTGTCTATTTCTTCATCATTTTGCTGCTTGAAGGATTTCGTTGCAATGAGGAGACTTGTTGACTTTGCTTGGAGGTATTCCTTTGACCTTATACAATATCCTACATAGTATAATATGCCCTCTAAGGGTCTTACATAAATACATTGACACTACTTCCTAGAAACACTTAAACATGTGCTTGACCTACTTCAATGAGCAAGAAACTCATTGACAAATAATATAAAAACAATTTCTCTTTTCTTGAATAAATACAAATGTCAAAAATACATTTATGAAGACCGAACCTAGTTACACTTTCTTCAACAATGAGGCACGTTGGGTGGTTTTGCTGCTTGGTGGTGCGAGGTACTTGAGGCCTCATCCAAATGAATATCTCCCTGAACGCCCTTACCCTTGTTGTTACTGTTGTTATGCTACCTCAACTCATCAATACCCCTAGACATGTTGTGGATAGCCTTCAAGAGATGTTGGGCAAACTCCTCTTTTTTACTCCCTTTATCATTCAAATTTCTCGCCATATCTAGTCCCTCAATCTCCGACTCAAGGGTTTCTAGATTAGGAGTAATTTGTAGCTGCCTTTCCTTGCTTCTATACCTTTGCCTCCTGTACGTGATGTTCTGCTTGTCCTCTGGCTTCATAGATTGACTGTTGCTCCCACAGGTTCAGACAAGACAATGAGCACTGATACCATTGTAATATCCCTAAGGAGAATTAACAACAATAAACAAAGCATTCATAGCATGTGCAACATAAAATTTCACACAAAATTAAATACTTAGAAAACTCCAAAAATTGCATAGAATTGAGCCATTTTATAATAATGCAAAGGGGGTACAAAATAAGATTGGAATGTATGCACTTGGGCTTGCCCAAGGCAAGCTAACAAGACCCAGGTGGTGGAAACAACTGTTCTGTTGCTAGGAAGATGTTCCCCTCCATGCTCAGCGCTGGACCCAAAAAACTGCTTTCTTGGCTGGAAGAATCTACTATTTGGCCCTCCTCCGGTGCTTAGAAAATTACGGGAAATTAACCCTGGTCTCCTCACAAATAACCTTCCAAAACCTAGAAAGGGTTTGGCCTAGTTCTGACTTACGAAATTTGCCCCAATTTCCACGCATTTCTCTAATTGCTGGGTAATTTGATCCACCAGGAAATAACAGTGTTTGAAGTCTCCAAAATTGTTGAAGTTTCTAAGTTTCCTTAGTTAGTAACCCTCCATGCACTTTATCTAATTTATTCCTACCTACTTGTTATTTTCCTTAACAAGTTATTTACAATGTAAATACTGAAAATAAACACTAGTGCATGCTCAACATATTACAGATTAGCAACTAAAAGAAACAGAAACAAATACGCCATATGACACCATTATTTTTGGACTAATGTCCCCGGAAAAAGCCAATGTGGAAAAACCGGTGCAACTATCTGAGGGTTTTCTTATTAAGCAATATCAGAGTACAATCTGGGTGCCGAAACAGGCCTACCCAACAGAGAATTTCCTTGGCAGTAATACCTCTTAGTTTTTGACTAATCTCCTTGCTGAAACCTCGTATAATCCTTCGGGCAGCTACTCAGCACAAATCTGCCCCAGAAACCCCAGCATCAACCTCTCTTTGGACTGCGTCAGCCCCTCTCTACCTCATGCTGGACCTGCGTCACCCCGGATGGGTATGCATTAGCCCTGGGATGCCTATGTGTCAGCCCTCTGACCCTCTGCGTCAGCAACGTTGGCCTCTCTGAGGCTCTGCGCAGCTCCCAACTGCCTCTGCATGGCCCTAGCTAGTCTGCGTCACTCTCCTTGGCTACTGCGCTGCTCTCCCGGCATTATCTTTGCCTCTCTGTCTCTATGTACTCAATTGCTCCTCAGCTGCATCTCCTGATCACTAATTCTATCTCTCATAGCAAACCCCACTCTAGAGAATAGAATGACTGATCACTCTGGTGTATTCTCTAAGTGACCCTCAAGCCTCCTCTTATTCTTTTCCTGTTGACATCTCAATGGCCGAGATTAAGTCCCTAATCAACGACTAAGATTAGATCTAGCTTGATCCATGCCTTTTGGACCATTTGAACACAGATTCATATTAATACACATTAATATTTTATTTCCCTAAGTTTAGACTTTAGGGACTCCATTAAAAATATTAATTATTTTAATATCTCCTGATCTGTTTAGAATCTGCCAAAACCCTTTCTGGGTATTGTATATCTCATGTGCCCCAACCTCTCCACCAAATTTTGTGGCTAGAGCAAATTTGATGCTACCCCAAACAACACTCCCTCTTAGCGAGGACTGTGTTCTAGCAATACTCCTCACTGAGTATTACTGTGATCATCTGACATCGGTACCTGTGCTGATGCTAGGCCTTCTTGCCCGACATCCTCTGCACTGCTGCATCCTGTACTGCTGCCCATGGTTCTGCCACTGCCACTGCCGCTGCTGCATCTATACGACAGTTCCCTCTGCATTCGTGCTGTTGCTGGTACTTTCTCCCAGCACTGCATCTGCATTGCACCTCCTCTCATCATGCTGCATCGTGCTACCCACTACTACACTGTAACTCAGTTACTGAGAAGTAAGTAATTGATCTCCCAATCTGACCTCCCTGTTGAGCTAGAGACACCCACTGATGCTGAAGCTCCCTTTGTCGCTGACAAGTGCTCCCTGAGCCCTCTTTGATCTCTGCGCTACTGCAACAACTCCCTGCATCTCGCACCGTTGCACACCTTTCTATGCCATGTTGCACTGGTGCAACACTCCTGTGCCTCTTGCACTGCTGCAGCCTACTAGCCTTGTGTTGTCTTGCGACTCTTGCACTGTAGCTCTTTTTGACATTGCATCCACATCCGTCTCTACTCGACTCAGCCAACCTTGCTACTCCTCGACGGGGCTCCCGTAGCAAGGTCTAATCCAAGAGGCTAGGTACCTCGAGGATCCTGCCCCTCATCGCCTATAGTCTGCCTGACTACAGCTCGATGTCTCCCCACTTCTGCTCAAGTGGTGTGTGTGCACTCATGGCAGAGTCATCGTCTGTCAAAACTTCCTTCTCTGCCCGTGCTGGCACTGCCTTAGTCTTGGAAGACTCTCCCTTACTCTTCTTCCTTGGACACTGGGTCGCATAATGACCCAGCTCCCCACAGTGGAAGCACTTGATCTTGGAGAGATCTTTCTTCTTCTGCTTCTCTTGCTTTCCCTCAGATGCTAGGGCCACATCTTCCTACTCTTGCTTGACTTTGATCCCCTTGCTGCTGCTACCCCCTCTTCGACTGCTGTCTAATCTTCTTCCTGGCGAAGAGATGCCCACATCTCGTCCCAAGGTGGAAGTGTCCCTCTGCCCAATATACTCTGGACAAATACCTTCCAGTCTTCTGAGACAACATTCAGGGCTGTCCTCACCTTTAGCTCCTGATCCGGTGTTGCCCCTATAGTAGTCAACTGATCTCGGATTTCATTCAGTCCTTCGAGGAGGGTGTTAATCGATTGTCCCTTCATCTGATACGACCTCATCTGATTCTCAAGCAACATTCTTCTCTACACAGGAGTATGTTGGTACAACTTCTTTAGAGCCTCCCACATCTCAAATGCTGTTTCTTTCTCGGCTATGTGTGGTACTACATGATCCTTGACCCCATCAAGGATAATGCTCTTGGCCCTCGCCATCGCCTCCTCGTACCTGTCATTATCACTGGAGTCGACTGGGACAACTATTACCTTCAAGGTGAAGTTCGTGACATGATTCTTGTCAAGTATGTATAAGATTCTGGCCTTCCAGACTGCGAAGTTCGATGCTTCGTCTAGTCTATCTTGGTCTTTTACTCCGTGTAGTGCCATGATGCTCCTCTACTTCCCTCCTGGAAGTTCTCTGTTCGACTCCTCTGAGTCTCTACTTCCCGTTTGGAAGTTCTCTTTTGGACTCCCTCTGAGTCCTGATTTCCCTCCTGGAAATCCTTCTGCTGCTTGTCAAGATGCCCCCTACTCTGATCGTCTTGTGCAGTTGCACCACTGATCCGGGTTTCTCGGCTAGAAACCCTTGGTAGTAACTCCTCTGGCCTTTCTCTGTCAGGTACTGTTCTGACTACAGTACCTCACCAACTCTACTCTGCAATATTCTCGCAGCCTTCTAAACCCCAACAACTTGAAGGTGAGAGCTCCTAGGCTCTGTGCAATTCCGACATTGCAACCCAGCCTCCTCAGCCAATTGCGTCAGCCCTCCCAGCTACTGTGTCTCTCTACATGAGGCTTCTCTTGCCTTCCTTCGCCTTTGCGCTGCCTCTTTTTGGCTCACCCTTGATGATGCAGGCACTATGTCACCCTTCCTTGTTGCTGCTCTGCTAGAAACAACTTTTGTCACCTCAGGACCACTGTTTTCTGTTGCTATTGCTCTGCTCGGTTGATGTCCTTTAGTCCTATGATCTGCAATCATGCTCTGATACCATGTTGAAGTTTCTAAGTTTACTTAGTTAGAAACCCTCCATGCACTTTATCTAATTTATTCCTACCTATTTGTTATTTTCCTTAACAAGTTATTTACAGTGTAATTACTAAAAATAAACACTAGTGCATGCTCAACATATTACAGATCAGCAACTAAAAGAAACAAAAACAAATACGCCATATGACACCATTATTTTTGGACTAATGTCCCTGGAAAAACCCAATGTGGGAAAACCGGTGCAACTATCTGAGGGTTTTCTTTTAAGCAATATCAGAGTACAATCTGGGTGTCGAAACAAGCCTACCCAACAGAGAATTTCCTTGGCAGTAATACCTCTCAGTTTCTAACAAATCTCCTGGCTGAAACCTTGGATAATCCTTCTAGCAGCTACACAGCACAAATCTGCCCCAGAAACCCCAACGCCAACCTCTCTCTGGACTGTGTCAGCCCCTCTCTACCTCACTCTGGACTTGTGTCACCCCATATGGGTCCGCGCCAGCTTTCTAGCCCTCTGCGTCAGCAACGTTGAACTCTCTGAGGCTCTGCGCAGCTCCCGACTGCCTCTGCATGAGCCTTAGCTGGCTCTGCGTCACTCTCCTTGGCTACTGCGCTGCTCTCTCGGCACTATCTCTGCCTCTCTATCTCTTTGCACTCAATTGCCCCTCAGCTGCATCTCCCGATCACTAATTCTATCTCTCTTAGCAAACCCCTCTCTAGAGAATAGAATGACTGATCACTCTGGTGTATTCTCCAAGTGACCCTCAAGCCTCCTCTTATACTTTCCCTGTTGACATCTCAACGGTCGAGATTAAGTCCTTAATCAACGACCAAGATTAGATCTGGCTTGATCCATGTCTTTTGGACCATTCGAACACAGATTCATATTAATACACATTAATATTTTATTTTCCCTAAGTTTAAACTTAGGGATTCCATTAAAAATATTAATTATTTTAATATCTCCTGATCTGTTTAGAATTTGCCCAAACCCTTTCTGGGTATTGGAAATATCACGTGCCCCAACCTCTCCACCAAATTTCGTGGCTAGAGCACATTCGAGGCTACGTCAAATCAACAAAAATGGTGGCAAAGTCCAACGAGATTCCCCTCCCGACGTCTCCACAAGTCTCAGCTCACCTCAACACTCAATCAACCTTCTCCCTAGCTCCCCACGTGTGGCACGAAAACACTACTGTGTAGGCCCACACAGTCCCTGTTGATGCATCAATGGCACAACAAAACTCCCTCAAAATCGTGCCCAACTATCACTCCAAGCAAATGGTGGCCCAGAACACTATCAGAAAGCCCAATGATTTCTCTGCTCCACAATCAACTCCCCTAAGAAATGCGTATTTCCCTTATTGTGCCCAACCTGCTGTAGAAGCTCCATGAATTACTTGAACAAACTCCTGGGCTAGCTCCGAATGTATTGTAGATCACCTCCTTGAGCTGGCACTCGAAGTCCCACCAAAGGTAGGGTGGGAATCTCACCTGAAAATATCGTGTGCTTGACAACACTTGCAGACTTGGCTCTTAGCTCAAGTGTGTTAGGTAAGTGAAAATGCCCCTCCTATTTAGTCTTGAGCCTCCATTTCCCTATGTGGGTCCCATACATCAACCTTCCTTGTCTTTTTCCCTCCATGAGAGCGTATTTGATAAGGGCAGCGTATTTCCCTTTGGGGGTGGTCCTCACCATCCACTAGCAATTCAATTTCCATTATTTTCTTATATTGGAGCCGTCCTTCAACCCAAAATTGCAAGTGGGGCCCCGTAACCCACATTTCCTAAGTTGCAATCCAAAAATGACAAAATTGAGCAAAATTGATATTTCACTTAGCAACATTGCTAAGTGGGAATATCACACCACTAGAGTACACTTTATTCTGTTTCCCATCGTAATATGGAAGTCCATCTACTCCTCCTTGTAGCTAGAGAAATATTCTCTAACCCCTGTCATGTGAGCTGACGCTCCACTGTCTATATACCAGACAGCTTGTGAAGCTGAACTTGATAAGCAAGCAAATTCGTCCTCCAACCTAGAAGACAATTCGAAAGCCTCCTGAATATCAATTTTGTCCATGTATTATTGAAGAATTTACAAATCAGTGTGTTATTCACCCGACATTGATTTTGCTTCGACAAACTGCTGCAAAGCCCTCTATGCCTAGACAAAAACTCCTCAGCGAAAATACAAATCTGCTTCACTAGAATAGCTTCCAGGCTTTGCTACTGCCTGCTAGAACTACTACTGGGCTTTGCGAATTTTTTCGCCCACCTTCTCAAAAAATCAAACCCTTTGCCCAACAGTTCGAACTAAAAATCTGAAAATTGTGCTACTAGACTTCCTTTGAATCTAGATGATTTCTTCCTTCTGCTTCTAAGCTTCTTGTCTGATCAACCTTGCTCTAATACCATGTGAAAATTTCACTACTGAAATTTTTATTGCAATAATTGGAATTAATTCTTCTAACTGTAAATTAGTTATGCAGTTTATTGCTATGACAACAACAAATAAATCACACTACAATCTTCACAAGTAAAATACTCCGAAAATGAAAATGCTAATGCACACAAAAATTATAACACTGTTATTTTTGGACAATTGTCCTTGAAAAAATCCATTCTGGGAAAATCGGTGCAACATAGAGGTTTTTTATTATTATGCAGCAGTAGAATTTTTGGATACAATAAAATATTGCCAAACTGGCGATTCTACCCAAGAGAAATACTAGCAAATATTGAGGGATTTTACCCTCTCTCCAAACAATCCTGACACCTGACTACCTCTGAAAAGCAAGTCGTCCACCTAGCTCTGTGCAGGCCCTGCGTCACCCTAGTGCATACCCTCTCATGCTCAACCGGAAACTCTTGCAAATTAAGCCGTCATGCCTGCTGCTAACTGGGAAACCGTTTCTCCGGCACTCTGGCAAATATTCTCGGCCTCTAGAATTGAAAATGAGCTTCTCTTCAGCTGAATCGAACTTCTCAATTGAGGCTCTGCGCTCGGCCTCCTATTTCTGACTCTCTGGAACTAGGATTTCTTTCGGAATACTGCTCCTCTACCACTTGCTACTTGATCTATTGGCTTGATTTATTTTGTTGAGTCACTTGCATTGGAAAATCGAACTGCCCAGATCACTGAGTATTTGCACTAGTCTCCTCTCCATCTCCCTATTTCCTTCTTATAATCTCCAGTTGGGACCCCAACGATGAAGATTAAAACTGAATCCATGGCTGAGATTATTTCCTAGTTGATCCATGTGCGTTTCTAGACGATTCACACTTTTCTCAATTAATTCCTATTGATTAACCACTTTTCCTAAGTTAGACTTAGGAATTTTTTAATTATGGTTAATTAATTTAATTGAGCCATTTCTAAGTGGAATTTTCAGAAACGATTTCTGGGTTTTGGAGGACTCCTTGTTTTATCCTCTTCACAAAGTCTGGAGACTAGAACACCATCCAATGCTACAAAAACAAACATAAATATCCGTCAATGTTCCTTCATTTGGATATACGCAATTCGATGGAAATCTTCTATGGCTAAGTGGCTTGCATTTATTGTTATCTCTGGGGTTTGTTATAATGGTTCACTGGTTCGCATACTTATTATGGTGAATCTTTGTGGAGGCTCGGATTAGTATTCTTTGTAATTCTTATCTCTGTGATTCAATCTTCTGTGGTCTGTAGCTCGCATTTCTTTGTGGTCTATAGCTCACATTCCTCTGTGATATTGGCTCACATTTCTCCAAGGTATGGCTTACATTTCTCTGTGAAAATGTAATGTTCCAAACTAGGGAAAATAGTGCTGTACAAAGCGGACAATAAAAATAACACCATAAAATTAAATCAGACCATCATACCACAAAATTGGCAACCAAACTGTGCTGTCTACACATTTTATTAAATGGGAAGAGGTGTACAACAAGGTTCTGGAATGTGTGCAATGAACAATGCAACACGCTCCGCAAATTTGCTGGTAATCCGGCCCAAGAGCTGCACTAATACTGGCGAGAAAGGTGCTGCTGCCTGAAATAATATGTTGTTAGAGCCTTCCTTATTGCTCAGAAAATTTTGGGGAATTAATCCTAGCCTCTATGAAAGAAACCTAGAATAACCCACGAAGGAATTGGCCAAAGGTTGATCTCAAAATTTTGGGCCCAAATTCCCCTTAGCTCCTCTAGTTGCTGGTTGAGTTGGGACCCCTGTTTGACCCCTCAGATCTACCCAGAAAATTATATAAAATTAGGAGTGTGATCCTTGCCTGAAACCCAAAAAAACCTAGAAAGGGTTTCCCTAGGTTCCAACCTTAAAAAATTGGCCCTTCACAACTTGGCCCTCCTCTAATTTCGAATTCTGTTGTTGTGACTGATCCTGTCAATCTCTGCTTTCCCAACTCCAACAATCCTCCTCAGATTGTCCTCCAAACAATCTCCCAACACCCCAGCTCCAAACTCTCCTTGATGGTGTTGCCCCAAAGAGTCTCACTCCAATAACTGCGCAGTCATGGAGGAGATGACGTAGTCCTGTGTGTGATGAAATGAGAGATGCGTGTAGGATAGCCCTTGTGTCTGTAGTTGCCCTCTATACTCCTGAAAATGATGTAAGGATGCTCCTGTCTCCACAACTTCCCGGAGTGCCTCACGTTGTGACTGCGCAATCCCTGCGCTGCTGTAACTCCACCTACTGCTAGTACTCGACTTATAGCTTCTGTAACTCGTCTCTTTGTTGCTGCTACGAACTGAGATGAAGAAGAACTCCGTCTTAGGGATGGCACTCGAAGTCCATCGAAGCAAGGGTTGAGATCTCCACTCGGAGACACTCGTGTGCTAAACAACTCAGTAACCCGACTAAGCAGCTCAAGCAACTAAGATTGAGTTTATTATGTCAAAAGATAAGATGCTGAAATGAGGAGAGTTGCATTCCTTATATAGATTTTGTGGGTCCCTCACTTAACCATCTATTTCCTCTCCATGCAAATCGAACTATGGAATGTGTATTCTCCTAGTGTGGGTGGCCCCCACGTACAAATTAACCACATCGAAATAACTTCCACTGAGTCTAGCCTCTTAATAAAATCAAATGAGCCCTAACACCTCCAAAATCAGCCCCAAAATGTAGAAATTAATCATGTTCCAAAATAATTTAGGAAGGGACATTACAGGAAAAGATAATGATCTCTGTGACGCAAGATCAATCCCTAATAAAACATCACAAACATAGTTCTGAATTGACTTGGGTTGGCTCTAGGAGGCTTGATGTAATTGATGTATCTCATTCTTATTGTACTTTGTATCTCAACTGAACATTTGATGAGCATCTAATAGAAGAAGAATCTGGTTGGGTTTTCCTCCTTGTGGGGTTTTGCTCTGGTCTCTGACCTAAATCCTAGTGTCTCTATTGTGCATAGCTTTCTTCTACTGTTCGCTGCATTGTTGATGTAATTGTTCTCTCTACATAATTGTTAATGATGTTACGATGTTATGGGGTGAATGTAATATGTAAATGATAAAGTTTGAAAATGCAATTATTTGCTGCAGAGAACAATCGAGCCCTAAAACTTAACACCTTGACATGGGTTGTACTGGCCCATTCACCGGTGATCACCCGTACAAATGCAGGCTCCCATAAAATGACGAGTCCATGAGAGAGTTCACCTAAAGTCCTCCAATCTAGTTAGGGATGGAAGACACTTGAAGTGGGACTTCAAGGGATAGGACATAGTCCGACCAAACAGGTGGTATAACACGACCTTTGTATGATTTCTTCTAATAGAAAAGGAGTTCTCCTAAAGTTGTAATCATTTTGTCCTATAGATTATTTTGATATTGTGGATGTTTAGTAAAGTCTCTCTCCCTCTCTCTCCATATATATATATATATATATATATGTTTTGGTCTTCTATTTTATTAAAATTGTTGTGCTTTGTGGCCAATATAGTCTACCTTTGTTCTTTTTATTTCTTGACTGTGAGCATGAATCTAACCTCTTATAACAGTTACTGATCTTTCTATGTTAAAGTGGTAATCATC
>APFE030156251.1:51996-67811 GCA_000404065.3 Pinus taeda
TTGCACATGCATAAAAATACTCAGCAACAGCATCATCAACTTCCTGTTTCTCAACAGGTTTCCAGAACTGATTTAATGTTTTCGTTCCACTTGTTTTTGCTTGAGTAGCTGTAGAACTTGATCCACCAATCTTTGAAACTGAATTGATGGTGTTGGAGGAAGACATGGCAATCTCCCTCTCAATTCGCTGCCTCTTATTTATCATTTTCTGCTTTTGCATCTGTGAATTGGAATTGTCTTTCTCCACCCTGGCTTTTTGTTCATCCGTGATCTTACTGCAGGATTCAACACCACCTCCACTTCCATTGGTAATACCGAGAAGGTGATCCATTGCTCTAGTCAAAGTGCCAGTGAAATTATGTCCACACAGCTGACATGAAAGATTATTACCATCTTTTTGGACAAAATTCCAAGCTACAGCAGTTGATTTTGGTGGTGCCATTGAAAGTCTGAAATGTCTGCAAATTTGAAAACAATATAATTATAAAAATGCAAAACACTGAACAGTAAACTACTAAACACTACGCTGTTCAAAAAATGCAAAACACTGAAGTCTGAATATCAGTGACTGTTTGAATATAAATTCAGAGCTTTTTTTTTCTTATTACAATTTACTGCCTGGCAAGTTGGCATTGGGCAACTGGTTGTGAACTTGTGACTGGAACTGTTTGACCAAGAAATTACAGAGTTGGCACTTCAAACCTTAGGCAGTGGATAATTGATCTGTATGCTTGAAATTAGTAAGCTCATCAATAATTCAATTTAGCCTATTTAGTTTTCAGACTGAGTATAGGCCGAAATCTGTGGAGATTTTAGGCTGAGTTTAATTCTAAACAGAAGGGAGATTTCAGGTTGAGTTAGCACGAGTTCAGGCTGATATTTGTGTGGATAGTCTGATAGAAGGCCGAGAAAGGAGCTCCCTGTCACTGTATTCTCCAAGTCACCTTCAGCTCACTGTTCATGGCTGTTTACAGTCGGAGAGGAGGCAACAATCAACTCATTGTTTAAGGTTGTTTACAGTCTTTTGGTGTTGCTGTTATCCAATGGACATTGAAGCATAGTCTTTTGGTGTTGCTGTTATCCAATGGCATTTACTAAATGGTGTTTTTTCTTACAGATACTATGAACTTATTATTCTTTTGCAACTTTACTTAAACATAAATATGAATTTACCTTCAAATAACAAACGTAAGGGTCAGTGCTTTGTGCTTTAGCCTTTAACTGACAGTCTGACATTGAAAGCCTATGTATCTTCAGTCTATTCAAGATGCCATTTTGAAGGCAACCTGGATGGATATTAGTCACGACTCACATTTTGAAATGGCATGTTCTTAGTGGATATATTTTGTCAAAGGGAAACTAGCTCTCTTCTGAGAAGAATAAGTCTTCCATTAAAATCAGCAAAACCTCAGAATAACCCTTTTCAATCAAAGAAATGTATCGAATATTTCTAGATTTGGAGTTATGGTGTTTGTTTCAGAAATTTGGGAAGAAACGAGTCTGCTGACCCTTCTCTGTTAGTTCCTCAAGCTGGGTCATCTTATTTTTGCTGGTGTGGACTGAAGAAGGGTCTAATTCTAAACACTCTCGTTGCTGGCTGCTTACCTCTCTTGGCAAGTTGGCAGTGGGCACAAATACTCATGTAAATTGACAAGAACGAGTGGCTATACCTCTCATTTTGTTCATGGGACTGATATCAATACAGATGGCAGCATTCAGTCTACAAAAAAGTGCACTCATGTAACATATTCGTGGCTGTAGCAGAGGGCAAAGGCAGAGAAATTACATGGGGTCATTTTCCTGAGGTCAAAATGGCTGAAGTTGCACAAGGGACTGATCATTAAACTGAACATATATCACTGTGTATACCAGGTTCGAATGATCATTAAACTGAAGATATATCACTGTGTATACCAGGTTCTTCGTATCACTGTTTACCATCATTTTATGTACATATATCAGCTCTCAGATTTAGTATATTGTGGTGTTTATTACTGCTGGTTTCTTCATAACCTTGCGACTGATATATGGAGGCTACTCACTGGTTAATAGACCTGTTCTATATATTTGGTTATCACTTATCACTTATCAGGACACATTGCTTGATCGCATGATAGTCTGGAATCTGGATGTCCTACCTGGAGCCTGGAGGCTGGGTGACGGCCCACGGGTCGGGGTCCTGAAGGCTGAAACTTGAGCTCGGAGCAGTGAGACCTTAGACGGGCCGATGTCGTGAACCTTGAACCGTTGAACGTTGCGTCACGCGTGAACCCTGAACGTTGCGTGAACCCTGAACGGCGTGAACCCTGAACGTTGCGTGGTTGCACCGGTGAACCCTGGGGCCTGAACGTCTGCGTGCGCTGTGAACTTCAGAAGCAGAGGAACGTGAGCAGAGGAACGAGCGCGGCGAAATGAACACGTTGAAACCCTGGTCCCTAACCCGATAACCGACTTCATGTAATAAAGCCCGCGGAAAAATAAAAACGAATTTAAACGTTTTTTCCCGATTTTAAAGCCGATTTTCAACGATTTTAAACGAATTTCTGCCGATTAAATTCGAATTCGGGTTGGAGTTCAAGTTCGCCATTAAATTCGGCGAACTCGAACGAACAAATTCGCCACAGCATAAAAATCGCCGAATTTCGAATTTCGACCATTAAAATCGGCGAATCCGGTGACTAAGGTGTGGGTGGCCCCCACGTACAAATTAACCACATCGAAATAACTTCCACTGAGTCTAGCCTCTTAATAAAATCAAATGAGCCCTAACACCTCCAAAATCAGCCCCAAAATGTAGAAATTAATCATGTTCCAAAATAATTTAGGAAGGGACATTACAGGAAAAGATAATGATCTCTGTGACGCAAGATCAATCCCTAATAAAACATCACAAACATAGTTCTGAATTGACTTGGGTTGGCTCTAGGAGGCTTGATGTAATTGATGTATCTCATTCTTATTGTACTTTGTATCTCAACTGAACATTTGATGAGCATCTAATAGAAGAAGAATCTGGTTGGGTTTTCCTCCTTGTGGGGTTTTGCTCTGGTCTCTGACCTAAATCCTAGTGTCTCTATTGTGCATAGCTTTCTTCTACTGTTCGCTGCATTGTTGATGTAATTGTTCTCTCTACATAATTGTTAATGATGTTACGATGTTATGGGGTGAATGTAATATGTAAATGATAAAGTTTGAAAATGCAATTATTTGCTGCAGAGAACAATCGAGCCCTAAAACTTAACACCTTGACATGGGTTGTACTGGCCCATTCACCGGTGATCACCCGTACAAATGCAGGCTCCCATAAAATGACGAGTCCATGAGAGAGTTCACCTAAAGTCCTCCAATCTAGTTAGGGATGGAAGACACTTGAAGTGGGACTTCAAGGGATAGGACATAGTCCGACCAAACAGGTGGTATAACACGACCTTTGTATGATTTCTTCTAATAGAAAAGGAGTTCTCCTAAAGTTGTAATCATTTTGTCCTATAGATTATTTTGATATTGTGGATGTTTAGTAAAGTCTCTCTCCCTCTCTCTCCATATATATATATATATATATATATGTTTTGGTCTTCTATTTTATTAAAATTGTTGTGCTTTGTGGCCAATATAGTCTACCTTTGTTCTTTTTATTTCTTGACTGTGAGCATGAATCTAACCTCTTATAACAGTTACTGATCTTTCTATGTTAAAGTGGTAATCATCTGTCAATATTCGAATGAGATATAATTTAATATGATTAAGAAGTCCTTTTTGCTGGCTCTCTGGTTAAGCAATTTCTCAATTGCTTGATGAACAGGTGGAGAATCATCTGTTGGATGTGCTGCTTGCTATGTTAAGTGTTCGGATACCTGATAGAATGAGGGTAAACATCCAAGCCTCCATTACTCAAATCACAGTTTTAGAAATAGAAAGAATTAGAATACATATGAATGGTATTACTGTGAGCTTTTGAATATGGCTTACTATGGCTTCTCTTTTGTCCATGCTCTTCCACTTCATCTGCTGCTAAATTCACATTGGGACGTTGTAAAATTCACTGATGAAATGAAGAATATTTGTATCACTGGTATATATATGGTTGATGAATTTTTTGACGGTACAAATGCAGGAGATGTCAGTATGATTTATTTTAAATCTACACACATGTTTTATATCAGACATGCAGAAATGGTGTATGTATATATATATATATATATATACATTGTTTTAGAATATAGTTGATGCTGGCCTCCCGATGAGGTACCTAAACATTTTTAAGTCTGCATAGTGAAAGGGGCTACAGTCCATTTTTATGGGCACTGTAATCATTGTTTCATGAGGGGAGGTGTTGCTTTGTAGTCATGCAGTGAGCAAGGCTAAAATCTTCTCGATTAAGTGTGAAATGGAAGATGCACAGAAGCTTTTGTCACAAAACCAAGTTCTAACCGTTCAACTTATTTTTGAGAGACCTTTCAAGTTTCAACATATTGTGATTTATATTGATTTTATGAACAAGTATATGCCAGTTCAAGTCACAATCATGCTCTGTAAAATGTCAGCTTTTTATTAAAATTATGCATCTGTAATCCCTAGAAATTATAAATTGATGAAATTCTATACTTGATCATAGGAGATATGCTTGGGAATCATGGGGAATTTGGCTTGCCATGTGGTTCCAGAAAGAGCCATGGTTGCTAAGAATGGTTTGGTACAGATGGTTGTGCAGCAATTATTTTTCGAGGATTCTGCGTGTCTTTCTGAAACTTGCAGGTAATTAAGTTGAGATAATAGTAGATTTTAGTCAGAAAACTTGATATTCAGATATAACTTGTTTTGTTGATGTGATTTTCAGAAGATAAATTTGCATGTCTATAATGAGATTGTGGGTTTTACCCTTTGAAACACACTTATGCACATCTGTACTTTACCATCTTATGTTGTCTGTTTTCGTAACGGACCCCATTTTGATTTCCTATTTGATAATGGTTATTAGTTATGAACTTATGAGGAGTACTTCGTCGGCATCACAAATTTGGCATAAGCTAAGTCACATGACACGAGGACACGAGACACAGAGGACACGTAAATACGAGTATTCGACACGAGACACAACGACCCCAGAAACAGGACACGCTAATATATATTAAAAAAATACAGAAATATAGTGTCTGATCCATATTTTTTAGAAAAAAATACAGAAATATAGTGTCTGATCCATATCTTTTAGAAATTAGAACATCTACAGATATGAGTCATGATGATATCTATTTTGTATTATGTACTAGTTACTAGTTAGTTTATTAATTTACCACACATCAATGATTTTCACAATTCAGTGTTCATTGTTCATGTGATTAACAATTGTTCAAGCACATAAAAAACTACTAACTAGAAATTTAGAAATGTCATGATTGATAAAATAAAACTAGAAATTTAGAAGAACTTGTGATATGTGCTCTCAATGTGAAGTTGTGAACTGTGCTTTCAATGTGAAGTTGTGAGCACTGTGCAAGAATCTGACAAAATTCCTCACACTGCACTGCACATTCGATTTTGGCGGTGAGCAAACTCGATTTTGGCGGCGAACAATGACAAAAATAAACCCAAAAATAAACCATGTCGTGAGTTTTAAATGTCACTTTTCCTGGGACACGTGTCATAAGAGCCAAAAACGTTAGGGCATGTTTTTGCCACATCCAAAACACATGTCTCAATTGGAGGACACGAAATAAAACGTTTTTGACACGTTTTAGGGCACATTTCGTGTCCGACACGTGAAATATGGGACACGAGACCCTGAGGGGCGTGTCCTGTGACTCAGGGCTTAAGAAACAATGTAAGACAGCTATGGTATTTTTATGATGCTGTAAGATATCTAATATTAAATAATATAAATATAAATATAAATAAAACCTAATTATATAATTAAAACTCTGAAGGTAATGACCATTTATTGTGAGTATGTGGTCTATTTTTTTCAGCAGCCTGTAAAGAAATAACACCTCTTCAGCAGCCCATTAAGGCACTATATAAAGACAACACACTGATCAACTGTGTCATTGAATTCATATCAATCGTTTGTTAGATTATCTTGTGAATGAAATGATAATTATGAGTATTATGACAGCAGCAGAGATCCCTTAAGAGATGGGCTATACCCTCTTCAGCACCACTCCAGAGGATGTTTTGCCCGAGTCTGAGAGCAGAGATGACCTTCATGCTTTAGTATTGCCTCTCTCAAGATGAGCGTTCGGATTTGAGATGATTCCATGTGGTACTACATCCCCTCATGTACCCCTAGAAGTTGAAATGATAAGCCGTAGAGCTTGGGTGTTGGATTACTTGATGATGTGCCCAGGACGCCTCCAGGCTGGCCTTGACCCTGTTTGATGGATGTTATTTGTTCCGGAGCCTAGATGAGGACGATTTGACTTGGGAGGGCTTGCACATTCTCTTTGGACCCCAACACTTCCCTTGCATGATGCCACGCCATCCCCACAAGCCCTAGAAAGGTGACGTGGGCCTCTTCATTGATGACATCATGGTTGAGGAGGCGCTTTTGGAGATGTATCCATGCATTTTGAGGATTTCTTGGATTGAGGAGCACTCATGGATCTATTAATCACTTGCTTAATGGATCTTGATCATTTTTAGACAGTGATGTCATGGTGGAGACTTTTATTTCCCATGCATGTGGGCTATTTTTGGCATTTTGTTATGTTTTTTGAGCTATTTTAGGGTCGGCTTGAGACCTTTTGAGGTTGTTGAATGCTCAAGTGAAAAATTTTAGGGGTTTTTCCTGTAAAATTCTGAAAATGAAACTTATTTTACCTTATATAAATAGAGGGAGGTCTGTTTTCATTTTCATTATTATTCATTCATCACACACTCTCTCTTTGGTAGTGCACTGTAGTCCTTGTCTATTATATTTGGCCAAAATGTGATCTTAATGGTGTCAATTGCTCTTGGAGGTGGAATTTTGCTTGAAGAAGGTTTCCCGGGATTGACTGTAGTGATTCTTACGAGAATTTTGGAATTTTATTGCATATTTTGTTATATTTTGCATGTTATAGTTGTGAAGAGGGGTTTCTACATGTGCCATGGTTGAAATTGCTAAATTTATCTAGAAATTTTGCTCCCTTATGATATTTAAACTGTTTTCCTTGAACCCCGAGTGTGCATCTCTTAAATTTTGAAGTCTATGATCCTCAGTATGACACTAATAAGGTTATGATAATTAATGTTAGTTCGAGTGTGCATCTCATAATTTAAAGATCTCCCATTAAAATAAAATTGTTGCGTTTGTAAGTAGATGCCCTTGTCATCTCATTTAAGTCACTCGGATTCACATATGGAGCCAGGATGTGGATGTGGATATGGATATGGATCCGTCAGATTTTTTTTAAAAGCCAAGATCCAGATACGACGAGGAAACAATAGGTATATATGGTATATACATATTTTCCATAGTAGGGACAAGGTCACAATATTCATGGTTACTGGTCTAACCTCTGTTGATACAATCTGAAGACCTCAACATGTAGCTACATCATTATGTGTAGACAAAAACTTGCCACCAAAAATTAACCTATAAGTGGTATGTAATAGAGGGGAATTCGACTCTTGCAAAATGCCTCTAGGTTTTGAGCCATTAATACATTTCCTTACATTCAAGGAAAATTAACCTTAGCCAATATTTTAATTATTATTATTAATTTGTTAAAATATAAAATTTTAAATATATAGCTTATGTGATATTTAATATACATTTTAAATATATCATAGAATAAATCAATATATTTAATTTTATAAATATATATAAACTATGTTGTAGGAAATCGCCGGTTAGGGGTTGTCCTAGTACTAGAAACGACCATGGAAAGCCATCTGCCATATCATATAGTGTTTCGCGATTTCGAAATGTCGTACAGTATGGCCTACAATGTTTTGGGCCTGTTGTCGCACATAAAGTCTAGGCACCACGACAACGGCTCAGATCAGGGACTATCACCCTGATCCCCAATCTCTCCGTTTAAGTTGTTTCCCTACAGCGGGCTAAGGGGGGTAGACCCTATGAAAAAATGGAACGAAGAAGAACTAGTTGGGAACCAACCAGTTTGGGAGACACAGTGAAGTGACCAATGATAGAAAAACTCTATCCCCGACAACGGCGCCAAAAAATGTTGTCGCACAGAAAGTCTAGGCACCACGACAACGGATTAGATCGGGGGCTGTCACCTTGATCCCTAATCTCTCCATTTAAGCTGTCTCCCTATAGCAGGCTAAGGGGGGTAGACCTTATGGAAAAATGGAACAAAAAAGAACTAGTTGGGAACCAACCAGTTTGGGAGACATAGTTAAGCAACCAGTATTTGATTAAAATTTAGCAAGATTTGGGATTTGAGTAGATTTTAAATGATTGATACCAGTGCCTTACGGGGCCAACGATCTTGTTAGGGAAATTAAGACCAAGTAATCGATTAGTGACTGCTGCTTAGATGAATGACTTATCTGATATGAAATGCAGATCCTAAAACTAATGTGAGATGCGAGAATCTTGGTTAATTTTAGTTAAATGCCTGTTTAAATGTGAATCCTTCGATCCTTTCTATGTTGAGCCCAATTTCGTAGTAATTGCCAGAGAGAAGATAAGGCAAAGCACACTAAGGTGTGATTAACGATACCTCTTGAAAATCTAACATACTTTGTGCCTTCGGCGCTGCAGAGAGTTGTAGCTCTGACGACTGCAAGGTCACCGTTTTAAGTACTATTAAAAGCAGGCTTCTCAAGCAAAGATGGATGGATACCTATCTCTCTATCGACCAAGCTTGTGCTTGGAAGTAAATTTTATTTATGAAAAGCTAACTTACATGCGAATGCACTAGATGATGGGATGAAGTTAGACTCGAGGACCAGAAACACTTGTTTCGCAAAAGCCCTCAATCACCAAAATTAAATGTTCACTTTATTGGATGAAGACTTAAAAATAAACCCCTGAAAATATCACAATTAAACCACAAGCTTATTTCAAATCTTTCTGATACAATTATAGCTCAAAGAGAACAAAAACTTCTTTGCAATTTAATATCAATGTCAACAGATGCTCAAAATATACTCAGCTTAGGAAACAAAGGTATGCAATCCATTATAATTCCATGACAAAGCACTTTAACGATTACTTGAAAATATTCGCAATATATCTAACATGTAACACACATCAAATAATTCAAGCAATGATAATCAATTTCAGTAGATGGAAAATATTCTTGCGATTAAATTTCTAGAGATCCAAATACTTTAAAACACCATGAAACTTAAATGCTAATCAATTCCAATCCTAGAATTAAAATGATTTATGCTTAGTAACCCAAATCTAGGAAAATTTACCACTTTCCTATAGTTAACCTTTATATACAAAAAATTTAAGAGCGTTTAACTACAGAGAAATGAAAAATGTTAATACCATAAACGATTTTCTTTTAGATTTTACCCTTAATGTGACCAAAGTAAATTAAAAGGATTTAATAATGTTTTTTTTTTTAAATTTTTTAATGGGCCAAAGACCACAAGAAAAAAATTAAAATATTTTAATGCGAAAATTTACTTTTGATTTAAATTTTTTAAGATATCTCAAAGTCATAAAAATGAAGCCCTTTCTTTTATTTTTTAGTTTTTTATTTTTAGGATTTATTTTTATGGTTTTTTAGTTTTAGAGTTTAAAAAAAATAAAAAATAAAAAGGCAAAATCAAAATCATAAAGATTGAAACAATGAAATAAAATAAAATAAAATAAAAAAAAGACAACCAAAAACGAACTTTTGTTTTTTATGTTTTAGATTAATAAACAAAATCAAAATGAATCAAAACAAGACAAAATTTATAAACCTAAAAATATCAAACCTAATCCAACCTTGAATATACAAAGTTAAAAAAAAGGAAAACGCAATTTGAAATGTCTACAAGTCCGAAGGTTTTCGATGGTGGGAGCTGTGTAGGAAGGCAGTGGTTGCGGTAATGGACGCAGATCTTGGAGAAACAAAGTTGTTTGTCGCTGGTGATGCAGTGGAGGACTGTGGACAGGGACGACATAGGGAGAAAGATGGACATACGGAGTGGAGGGTTTAGTGAGGAGCGTAGGTATCGAACAATGAAGACAAGGAGAACTGCAAAATGTTGGAGGGAAAGCACGTGGAGGAGAGGCAGGATGCACAGATTGGTAATGAAAGAATGAGGCAACGGATGATGATAGCAGCGCTGAAGGGAAATCACAGGGAGAAGAGGGATACAAAGTGCAATGGCAGAAGAATGGACACCGTGGGGGAGAGAGCCACGAATGCAAGTTGAAGGATACGGTGGCAGAATTGAGCTGTAGATTTGGGTAGCTGTTGGCAAAGAAGAGATCGAACAACAAAGAGAAGGACGCAGGTAGCAGGGAGCTCGAAATCCGAAAATTTCAGAAACCCTCGAAATGTAGACAATATGAACATTTCGAAAATTTTGGAAGGGAAAAAAACGCCACAACCCAAACTCAAGATAAACCCTGAAACACTAATTTCACACTTCTGCTTCAGATTTATCAATGAAACCCTCATAAAATTATTTCCAAATTAAAAAAATATTTTAAAACCCTTGGACTGCAAAAGTAATGCCCCTGCAAAAATGGGTTTTGAGGCCAGATTTTATCCTCCGGGGCCTAGATTTGGCTTCAAACCAAATTTCACCTTCAGATCTGCACCCTGTAGCTGAAAACAAAAACACCCAGAACCTGGATATACAAAAAAAAAAACCCAGAAGCCCAAGTCAGAAAACCGAAAAAACTTTACAGATCTATGCATAGGAATGACAGATCTATCAGATCTGAGGAGTGCGAGTCCAACTCCGCTCCCAGATCTGATAATTTAAGGCTCTTAATAGCCAGATTTATCAATTTAGCACATAAAAAAAATATTTTTTTTAAATTTTAAATGAGGTGCTTAGCTCAAAACTCTCAATGCATCACAAAATCAAGCTAGGCTCTTCAGAAAATAAGAATCAGGAGTTGGCTGGTCCAACTGAAAACTTCCCCGAACGCCTGATGATCTAAAAATCAAGACTTTCCTACAAAACTCAATCCAACCATTAAAATAGAGCGAGAAAATGATAATAAAATTCAGATCAATAGAGATACTTGCTATTACATTCAAAAATTTAGATTATCACTTAAACCCGAGCGACTAAGCAAGATACCTATACTCAAATCACTCTTCAGAAGCTATTATTAATGGCTAAAAAGAAATTTATGTATGAAAATGACACATCTTACAATATCTCCATGAAGAGTAACACCGACGAAAAATTAACCCCAAAGTCTTTATTTATTATAAAAAAAGATTACATGAGAGCTTTCAGCTTAGCACTTGACTTAGAGATCAGATGGATCAACTGACAAATGATCTCCTATTTAAAGATAAATCTTCCAACGGCTAGTTCGAGTGATCATCGTCAAAGCAATCTCGATTGTTGATGAGGATTAAAATTTCTTTTAATCTCATCCGTCGAAATATTAAATTCTTGAGGAAATTCGAATTTTTCAATTAAATGCATTTTAATTAACTCAAAAATATTTTTTTTGAGTTAATTTCCTCAAAAATTTGACTTTGACTTAACCCACAAGGCCCAAAGGCTTAAAATTTAGCAAAATAATTAATTTACCTTAGTTTCAGAACCTTTTAAAATTTGAATTTTAAGGACCCATGAATTTTGCCTTTGGAGAATTTAAAATTACCTAGGACCTAGAATTAATTAAATTTCTAGCTTAGGATTTCAATTAATTTTTGGCCAGAAAATTTAATCAATTAACCTATGAGGGGATAAATTATTTTTCCAACCCTCAAGATACTTTACATCATAATTTTCATATTTTTTACATCATAAGGGGGAAAACCCATATGTAACAAACCCTCACAGACTACCCATTTCTGCAACACATATAATCTAGCAGACCAATCAATTTGTAATGAAATGACCTAACCAGATAGTTAGGCTTATTCCCAAATCACTTTTATATAGACTCGATCTAGAACACTAGGACTCGCCTAAGAGCTCAGTGACAAAATCCATTCTGGCTTTGGAGTAAGACTGATGGAAAACTCTGTCGATCATCCGAGAATGGACCAGTGAGACAAAAAACCTCCTAGAATGTAGATCGTCACTAGAAAAGTAGGTTTAATTAGGCAATTACATACATGACATAGATTTGCTGAGATTATTTACATCATATACATGCAGAACGGGTTAACGTTATAACATGATCCTCAGGCTGACGATGATAGCTGGGCGGCACGAACACATCGATCAGGTGCTAACCTTTATGCGAAAAAAGGGGGTGTATTGCTATGGGTCGTTGACATGTAGTGGTCAACAAGGCCTGGTTTGGCTGCTACAGGCCACATTTTGGCGGATTTTGTGCTTTGCTTTTCTTTTTTTCTGCCGGTTCAAGGGGCCAAGAAGGGCGTGCATCCCTTCTATGGCCCCAAAACATTAACTTAACATTTTTTTCGAAGTCAAACACTTAATTAACAAATTTTAATAAAAAAGAATTAGAAATAGAATGCTCTAGAAAATTAAAAAATTAGAATTCTCTAGAAACTCTAACAACCTTTTTTTCCAATAAAAAACAATTCATTCACTTATTTCTCACACATTCTTCTACAAGAGGAGCTTCCTATAGTATCGACAAACAATTTTAGGTTTTTTTGGAGTGTGGGCAACAATTGTTTTGGTGTGTGTTTCATTTTCTAGTTTTGCAACATTCATGGCTTCTCAAAGTTGTGTTTCTAGTGCCCCTAAATCCACTCAAGCAACGAGGTAGCAAGAGTACTATCCTCTGTTGAGGCATGCTACTAAAGTCAAGTAAACGGGTTTTGGTGGTACATGGGAATGGAAGTGCAATTTATGCAAAATTGATAGGACCTTTACCGACTCTTACACAAGAGTGAAGACTCACATTTTGCATGAAGAGATAAAGGGTATTGAAGTGTGTGCACATACCATAAATCTAAAGGCGAGGGCTAAATTAAATAGAGAGCAAGATGATGCTCAAAGGTTGAAGGATCAAAGAAGCAAAATCGACGTGGGTGGCACTAGCAATCCTCACTTGGGTGCTAGCATTGAGCCTATTACCCATCAAAAGTGGGTGATCCCATATAAGAAATTTTCTCCTTGTCATCTCTTCTAACTGATAGCCAATAGCCCCTGAGAGCCACCTAATACCAATGTGATGTGCCATTCATATCTCCGCCACGCGCATCAGTCATATGTCCCCTCAGAATCACATGTTGGAAGGCAGGCTTTTGGTCGGAAGGTGATTTATTCATTTTGCATTCGAGTACTACGCTTGTTTGTATTGTTAAAATTGACAACTAGGGCCAAACTCCATGTGGGTCAACTTATTTATGGCAACTGATATTTTTATTGGACCCCTCTCATCGAGAGGTGTAGGATTGATCTAAAGATCATCTGATTCCGATAAGTATTCATGGAGTTATGAATTTATTTTGATTATGGAATTATTATCAAGCCGCCCAACAACTTGAGTAGGCTCAAAAGCCCAATAGACATGCGTATTCATCAGTATAAATATGGATGACTTCAAGTCATTTCAACACACACTTGGGATCTCTTCCTCTCTCTACTTGTCTTTGGGTTTTAGTAGGAGGAGAGATCCTAAGGGATAACGCTGCCCTGATCCAGAAAGTCGGAAAAGCTGAAAAAGCAAGAATTGCCGAAAAAGTCGGAAAAATCGGAACTGCCGGAAAAGCCGGAAAGCTGAAAAAAGTCGAAGAAGCCGGAAATGCCAGAAAAGCCCGAAAAGCCAAAAAATCTGGAACTGTTGGAAAAGCTAGAATTGTTGGAAAAGCCGGAAAAGTCGGAATTGTCGGAAAAGCTGGAAAAGCTGGAACTGTCGGAAAATCCGGAACTGCCAAAAAAGCAGGAAAAGCCGGAACTGCTAGAAAAGCCAGAAAAGTCGGAAAAGTCAGAACTGCCGGAAAATCTAGAACTGCTAGAAAAGCCGGAACTGCCAGAAAAGTTGGAAAAGCCGGAACTGTCGGAAAAGCCGGAATTGCAGGAAAAGCCGGAACAACCGGAACTGTCGGAACTGCAGGGAACAACTAGAATTGCCGGGAAGGCAACATGGTGCAGCAATGGCACATAATGTAGTACAGTTATGGTGTGTAGCATGGTGCAGCACGGTGGGGTGCAACATGATGACGAAATGCAGCACAATGATAGGTGAAGGAGTCACCTTGGAGAATCAGTTGAAGCAGCATGTCTTCAACTGATCTCATGTATCATCTTCTTAGAGATGATCTATGCTCTTATCTAGATAAGTCAAAGTGTTGACTTCTATTGTAAATGTACTATCTCTCTCTCTCTCTTTCTTTGTTGAATTTTGAAGAACATAAAAGAAGAATTAATCAAGGGTTTCCCCGCATTGTGGGGTTTGTCCCTGGCTAGCGCCACATCTTGTGTCCTCTTGTCTTGGCTTGTCTTCTGTGATTTATATTTATGTTCTATCTCCAATTTACTTTAATGCTGATGTGATTGCTAATCTGGAAAAGATAATGAGCTAACTGTGAAAATTGAAATAAATTGCTCTAGCATAGAACATACCTAAAATTAACATGGTATCAGAGCTGAGGTGAAGACAATGCCCAAGCAAGAGTGAAAGGGCAATCACTGAAGACAGTTGGGAGAGGACAAAAGGATCAATGGATTCCTCATCCCTCTTCAAATTCACTGAGGGTGAAGTCGAAGCAGAGAATATTATCAGAATGGCGTAGCAGAAGTTTCTGATGACCTACCTAAAGATCACTTCATTGGGAAGTTCGGATCTAAGGTGGAAGGAAAGGTCGATGCCTTGGTTGCAATAAGTTCGGTCGTTATGCGAAGGAGTGTCTGAATGGCAAAGACACATCTCTTGATGAAGATAACAATCATTCCAGGGACATCTTCAATGATCAAAGGAATGACAGGTAATGCAGGTCATCAAGGAAATGGTTGACTCTTCAAAGAAAGCAAGGAACCCCAGGTATGAAGAATCAAATGTTGTTTCTGGTAAGATAAAGAAGTGTTATCTTGTATTGGCCTCTCCTTCAGATTCTTTGGGAATCTGGCTTATTGATTGTAGTGCTTCAAGGTACTTCATTGGATAGATGGGTGCACTCTCTAATTTGGTAGAGATAGAAACAATCATGGGATTATACTTGGAGCCGATGCCACCTATCCCAGAAAGGGTGTAGGGAATGTTATCCCCCAATTGAATGAGGGTAACTCAATTCATTTACAGAATCTCTTTTGTGTACTTGATCGCAAGAAGAACTTGGTGTCCATTTCAACAATGGAAGTCAAAGGTTTCAGGGTGGCACTCATCGATGGAAAGGTATGTGTTTGAAAATAGAATTTTCAAAGATGTTTTTGAGTTCAAGGTTGTATCAAGTTGCAGGAAGTCCACTGGGGCACCATGTCCATTGACACATAGCACGAAGGTCGTGAGTCAGATGTTGACAGGGATCCCTAATTTTCAAAAAAAGCTGACAGTACATGTTTGAGATGTACCGAAGGAAAATCCTATAAGGGGACCATTCCCCTCATGCAGCAGGGCCACAGGTTTGGAACAACCCGAGGAGTTTGAGATTCATGATCGGGAATCTCATGTATACAGGTGGAAGAAAGCCCTCTATGGCTTGAAGCAAAACACCCCGGGCGTAGTATGAGAGGATTGATAGCTATCTGATGAAGTTGAGATTCACTAGGAGTGAACCGATCCAAACCATACCCGAAGGTTGTGG
>APFE030156251.1:69352-132840 GCA_000404065.3 Pinus taeda
ATCAGAGCTGAGGTGAAGACAATGCCCAAGCAAGAGTGAAAGAGCAATCACCGAAGATAGTTGGGAAAGGACAAAAGGATTAGTGGATTCCTCATCCCTCTTCAAATTCATCGAGGGTGAAGTCGAAGCAGAGAATATTATCAGAATGGTGCAGCAGAAGTTTCTGATGCCCTACCTAAAGACCACTTCATTGGGAAGTTTGGATCTAAGGGTCGAAGGAAAGGCGGATGCCTTGGTTGCAATAAGTTCGACCATTATGTGAAGGAGAGTCTGAATGGTAGAGACACATCTCTTGATGAAGATAACAATCATTCCAGGGACATCTTCAATGATCAAAGGAATGACAGGTAATGCAGGTCATCAAGGAAATGGTTGACTCTTCAAAGAAAGCAAGGAACCCCAGGTATGAAGAATCAAATGTTGTTTCTGATAAGATAAAGAAGTGTTATCTTGTATTGGCCCTTTCCTTCAGATTCTTTGGGAATCTGGCTTATTGATTGTAGTGCTTCAAGGCACTTCATCGGAAGGTGATTTATTCATTTTGCATTTGAGTACTTACGCTTGTTTGTATTTTGGGCATTTGGCATGGATTGTGTGGTGACTTGGGAAAAAGAAGGGTCTTGGCCATAGTTTTGTTCCCTCACCTTAAATGGGAGGTTAATTTTCTATCCTAGTCCAGTGAGATTGCCTCTGATGGCTTATTGCTTTAGGAAGGGGCACTACTTAGGAATCCATGATTGAGATAACGTGTCCCATCTATCCCAACCTTACTTATCTCTCCCCTCCATTCATTACAAACCCTTATTCCACCTTTCTTGTCTGATCCACCTAACCTATAATATTCCCAATGAAAAATTTATAGTGATAACAAGCAATTACAACACATGCACACATTAACTCTACAAACATAAGTAAACACCCAAAATTTCTCCAAAAATTACACCCCGCTGAGCCATTTTATTATTAGGCAACAAAAGTACAATGAGAGTATGGTGTTAGTGCACTTGGGCTTGCCAAGGGAAAGCTAAACAAGTCCCAGGTGATAAAACTAGATGCCCAGATGATGGAATGTGCTCTCTCTTCTATGCCTTGTGCTGCCCTAAAAAAATTGCACTGCCCTTAAAAAACTGCACTGCTTGCTAGAATGACACTTTTGTTTGACCCTCTTCCATTGCTCAGAAAATTCAGAGAAATTAATATCGGAATCCCCTCAAATAACCCACCAAAACCTAGAAAGGGTTTAGCTTAGTTCTGACCCCTGAAATTGACCCCAATTTCTATGTGATCCTCCACTAGTTGGATATTTCGGCCCTCCTAGAAATGGCATTGTTCTAACCTTCCAAAATGATGTTTGATGCTGGTGAATTTCCCCTCTAGATGACTCGCCAAATTCCCAACTCAATCCAACCCCAAATGGTCACCCCCAGAAGTACCTCTTGCGCAAGCCCACATAGTCCTTGGAATGGTCTCTCTGCTACAGTAAAGGCTCCACAAGATTGGCTGTTCTATCACGTTGAATCATCATCAATAAGAGGCCCAATGCTTCCACGATAGACTCGATAAGTTTGCTGCTGTCCCACTAGCTTCCCCAAGAAATATGTGTTCCTCTCCCATGCTTAGATTGCTGAAGAAGCCCCACGAAATGCCTGATGCAACACTGGAATTGGCTCACAAGTGGTATCGATTTCCCTTCTTGGGCTGGCACTCGAAGTCCGCCTAAGAAAGGGGTGAGAAACTCGTTTGAGAATCTCATGTGTTGAATAACACTTGCAGACTTGGCTCAACAGCTCAAGCATGCTCGGTAAGTGAGTTTGTCAAAGGGTCAAAAAGGTGCAAAATGATGTGTGCTTCCTCTATTTATCCTTGGATTGCCTCCTCCTCATGTGGGACCCATACATCGAATTCCTTCATCCCAAAAAGCACGAATTTCCCAAGGGGTGCGTATTTCCCTCTTGGGTGGCCCCCACAATCCACTAAGTGTTCGATTTGCCTTTTTCTTCCTCCAACCCACTTCTGGTAAGTTGGTAATCAAAATTATCAAAATTGAGCAAAATTGTATTCTCACCTAGCAATAATTTCTAAGGGGGAATATCACAGTCCTCCCCTCCCAATTGTTGCTTGTCCCCAAGCAACTGTAGTGTCGAATGCTGTAAGATGTGCTCACCCTCCCATGTGGCATCCTCCTCTGGCAAATTCTAACACCGGACCAAGTATTCTCTGATAATCTTACTCCTCAACCTTCTCTCCCTCGTCTCCAGAATGGCTTCCGGCTCAAGTACTAAATGTCCCTCATCATCCAATGGTGTAGCTCAGTGGTTGCTGTCACATGCTGTCCCAATACCTTCTTGAGGCATGAGACATGAAAAACATTATGAACCTTGCTTCTAGGTGGGAGCTCCAGCTCATATGCCACCTCTCCGATATGCCTGATCACCCTGTAAGGCCCATAAAAACATGGCTATAGCTTCTCGGCCCCCTTTTGCTTCAGCGTGGCAAGTCTATATGGCTGAAGACACAAGAACACCAAGTCTCCCACCTCAAAGTGCCTCTCGACCTTGTTTCTGTCTGTGTACATTTTTTGCTGGTTTTCGGCAGTCTGAAGGTTGTCTTTGAGAGCCTTAAGTATGTCTTGTCTCTACTAAATCCAATCCTTGGCCTTTGGGGCCCGACTGTCTTCAAAAACAAGGTCAATAGAAAACAAAGCATCATACCCATACAAAGCACGGAAAGGGGACATACCAATGGACATATCATAGGTCGTGTTGTAGCAATACTCCCCCGAATGCGACCATCTCATCCAATCTTGCTGCTGCCCTGTCACGTAGTTCCTCAAATACCCGTCTAGCTGCTCGTTGACTATCTCGGTTTTGCCATCTGTTCGAAGGTGGTCGGTAGTACTGGGAGTGAGCTCACTGCCCACTAATCTGAAGACCTCCTGCCAAAATGCCCCCATAAAATGATTGTTCCTGTCGCTGACTATGGTCTTGGGAAGACCATGCAAACGGAAAACCTCCCTGAAAAACAACTCCGCACTTGCGAAGCAGAGTACCTTGAGGGGATAACGAAGAAATGCGCACACTTCGTCAATCTGTCCATTGCGACGTATATGCAGTCATGACCTTGTACCATGAGCAATCCTGCGATGAAGTCCATTGAGATGCTCTCCCATTTTCCCTTTGGAATGGGGAGCGGTTGCAGTAGTCCGACAAGATGGGTCAATTCCCCGTTGTTCCTCTGACAGACCTCACACTTCTGCACATACCTCAACACATCTCCCTTGAGGCCCTTCCATGTGAAACGTTCTTTGACCGTACGGTAATGTCATGTCCCTTCTCAAACACATTTGTAATAGGGTGCTGCTACACAATTTTGCACAATTTGGCTAAGGAAGGGACCCATCATTTTCGACTTAGGGACTTAGGAGGCAATTCGACTTAATTTGGTTGCTAGTGGAATGTGGGGGCCACCCACATGGGAATTCGAATTGGCCCATTCAAATAGCTTGGAGGGAAATTCGAATAGGTGGATGGAGGGGCCCACATGAGGCAAGGGAAGCCCAAGGAGTTATAAGGAGGGAGCAACTCTTATTTTGGGATTCATTCATACATCTTGCAAACAAAATCACTTCACTGTTCACTCTGCTATTTAGCTGAGTCAACCGACTATTTAGCCACGAATCTCCCAAGCAGGTAATTCAACCTCTACTTCGGGGGACCATCCGTGCCTGCCCTAGAGAGGCAGTTTTACAAGGATTTTAGGAGTTCCAGGGCAGTGACATAGCACCACCAAGCAGTGCATAGCAGGGAGTGCATATTTCTGGGCAGCGAGAGAATGCGAAGAAGGAGATAGAGGCCAAGAGAGATCAAATTGTTTCCCGGAGAGTTAGAGAGCTGAGATAGCAGCAATAGACCAACATTCTTGCTGAATTTTACAGCTAGCAGAGCCAACATTTTAGCAGTTCGAATTGTTGGGCTAGGGGACAGCGGAGATGCCACTCAGCAGTTTTTCGTGGAGCATAGGAGTAGGTGTCTTAGGCCAAGAACTCACCTAGGAAGTCAAGGATTGGAAAATAAGGGTTAGCCCAGCACTTTGGGGGCATTTCCGGGAGGATTTACAAGCAGTTTTGAGCAGGCCGAATTTTGTAGTTACAGCTAAGGTTGGTCTCCAAGGGGGACAAATTTTAGAAGTCTAAACCAACCAAAATTCTTTCTGGGTTTTTGACAAGGATCCCAAATATAAAGTTTCATAATTTTCTGAGCATCGGAGGTGGGCTTTTAAACCATATATTTGCAGCAGACAATGTAGAATTGTTGGGGATTAAATAATGCCTTTGGGAATCGATTTTGGGAAGTCCAAATTGGGCCAAATCACTTTTGGGTTTTTGTGAGTTTTGGCCAAGGAGTTTGTGGCTGAAGATTCATCATTTTTTGAGCACCGGAGGAGGAGCTTCTTGCAGCCCCTTCCCAGGTAGCAGTGAAGTTTTCTGGGCAGTGCAGAGCATTAGAGGAGCAGTCATTTCCAACATTTGAGATCATTGTATTATCACCTGGGTTCTGTCACGCTTGCCATTGAGGCAAGCCCAGGTGCATTCTGCCATACCAATATTGCACGAAGCAGGGATGAAATGGGGATGTTTTTTGGAAGCGGGGACTCGGAAGCGTCATTTTCCAAAAATCTACGAAGCGAAGCGTCTCGGAAGCATCTACTATATATATAATTTTTTATTTTTTTTTTTGCATTTATATTAAAAAAACATCCAAAATACCAAATTAGTTGTAGAAGACATGAAAACATGCATATTTTTACATAAATCAAGATAGATATAGCATCCATTGTACATCAATAATTAATTATCCTAGCATCAACCATCTACAATCTAGATTCCTCTTCTCTTGTCTAGCCTTTGCCTCTACTTCAATTCTATAGGGATTTTAGTCAACATTGCCTAATTTTGATCAAACAACTTAATCCAAGCCTTATAATATGTTAGAGAAAGCTTAACATGCTTGATCAATGTTTTTGACTTGAGTGAAGGGTACATAATTGCTAAGGCCATGACAAAGGAGTTCAACAATCAATAACACCAACACTAGGGTACACATAGGGCTTGTTGCTCTTGATTAAATGGCAATCACATGCCCTCACACATGATATAATCCAATGAAACGCCATATTCCCATTGATCCTGAAAACTGTTAAGTTTGCTGAATTATGAATGGGATATGAAATTCTATTTTCTCCATATGAAGTTTGATGAGGTTGGAACCACTCTCAAACATCCTGAGTCATTTCATGGTAATGTTAAAAATTTAAGTAGAAGGATGGAAATGAAAGATAAAGGAGCATCTAGGAAGTGTCCAGGGAGCATCAAGGGGCACCTTGGGAGTATTAGGAAAGTGTAGTTCCTCACAGAACAGTTCGAAATTTCCCAAAAAAAAAAAAAAAAAAGCCCTGCGGAACTTCCACCTTCTCTCGGATCCGCTCGCGATCCCTGGTGGAAACACGCCCAAACCTCCACAGATCCGCACCCGATCCTTTCCAGATTCGCAGATCGGGAAATAGGAACTGCGGATCAGGGCCCCACGAATCCAATTTTGCAGGAATCGCCAAAAAAGGGAGGAACCGTGGATCCGAATTTCCGATCCACGGTTCCGCCGAAGGATCGGTGGCGGATCTGTACGGGAAACTGATGTGCCTGTGAATCCTTGTGGGGGTACAGTTCCTGCAACACTACTCCATACTATTGTACTTGCTCCATTGATTAATAAAATGGCTCAGCTGGTTCTTAATTCCAGAGCTTTTATGAGCATTTGCTGATTGTTTAAAATTTTTGTGCTGTAAATCCTTTTTGCTTTGCATATCACTATTTATTTAGGTTTGGAACATTACAGTGGTATCAGAGCATGATCTTGGCCCAATTGTGGGAAATTAGCCAGAAGATCATGGAAGCTTTGGGTATGAGTGCACAATGACGGGTGAAACTGCAGGCAAACCCATGGCTCAAGGGAAATCCAGTATGCAAAAATTTTGGGGTAGAATTCATTGGGACGATGAGAGGTTGGCCCTGTTGAGAAGGGTGACAGACCAAACCCATTCGCACCCTTACAACAAAGATGTTAGAGGTGAGCAGGCCGTGGGAGTGCAACCATCTACATTGTGTGGGGAAAGTCGACCAGATCAGGATATTAGATCTCCTGAAAAGGAGTAGACAGGACAAAGACGGTTACAGGGTGAGAGTAGGGGGCGCTTTTGCTGGTGGAGACCCGGCTTTAGATATTAGGAGCTTGAGGGGGAGGTTGAGCATGATGCTGAGAGTCCATAGGATGGTGAGGAGCACATCAATATACCTGATGTGTCGCAGGAGTCACCTTTATTATAGACCTCTTTGATAGCCCCAATTGACACCTTGGTGGAGAGGATAGAGCCTACTCGCATAAATCCATTTGTTGAGGGGGGAGCAATCCCTGGACGAGATGCCAACAATTTCTGAGGTATCTGGAGCCGTGACTGAGTTTACAGGTGATAGATGCCTACGACAGTTCCATTAGTTTCAGGCTGACCTTCTAGCATTAAAAAGGAAGGCCGCGTTAGTGCTAGAGGCGATTTTGCAGTAGAACGAGGAGTTGGAGGGCATGAGAGTGGTTTGTGTCGAGTCCACGACCAAATTGACTCACGTTGGGGAGCAGTTGGATTCCCTACTGGTGTAGCTAGAGTGCACGTTAGAGCGTGAGAGCAACCCTCTTTGGGCATACATAAACGGTGGCAACACTGTGAGGTTACCTTGGCCGATTGAACAGAGGGATATAGAGCTGCATAGTTAGATTGTATGTATTGACCAGGATAGCGAGATGAGACGACCTGAGTTGCATAGGGTGCAACACCCGCATGCTAAGGTTGTTCTATGTGCGGGAGTTCGTGCATTCGATCCCTCTTTTGTGGTTGGGTGGCGAGAGATTCAGAGTTGGTACCCGGTGGAATGGACTATGGAGATGGTAGTGGACCTAGGTGGATAAGCAAGAGTTTGCAGGCATTGGGGATGCTCGAAGCCCTGATTGGCATTAGGATCCGGGAGGGACTACCTATCATTTCCCATGTATGCCGGTTGACTACAATCATGGTGGTGCAATTGACCTAGCAATTGAGCATGCACATTCGCTAGGGGAGTCTCGGTCAGCACCAGTGGCCGACTAGTTTATGGACAAAATCTTTTGGTTTTCTTGGTATGGCATTTGACTCTGGTAGGAGTTTGTCGGAGGAGGTGGCATTGGCAAGCCACCAGACGGTGCCTTGCATGGAGCTGAGGGCTCTTCACTTTTGTGCAGGGCACATAGGATGTAGAGGAGCGGAGCAGTGGTGGCATCACTGTTGACACATAAGGAGAGTCACTTCTCGGACCCTCAGAGGGGATTTGGAGGGAAGATCCATTCATTGGCAGGGATAATGATGCGATGGTGGAGGTGATGACACTGATTGTGCGTGGCTTGACATGTAGAGACATAGCTCTAGGCCATCATATCCAGGGAGGTGTGGGACCATCTAGCATTGAGCAATGGTCTACAGGTGGGCATGGAGATGCATGGTGGTGTGGTGTAGTGTGTTGGACTGCGTTGCGGAGTGGGAGTGCCTCACATCGCAGTGAGTACATGCGGGGAGTGACAGGTGCAATGACAAAGGTAGGAAGCAGGATGGTACAAGATGGCATAGCTGCAGCCGAGGGTATCCAACAATGTACAAGGGTAGGCTGCGGTGTACAGTGGCATGTCCAGGAGTACTGGGATGATCGATGGTATGCAAAGGCGTATGGTGCTGCACAATGAGGTCTTGGTGTGTTGCCTCCAGGGACACCCATGGACGGAGATACCAGGCATACCTTTGGGTGTAGTTCACCTAGGATTGATGGGGACACAGATGAGCGATAGTTGATGGTATCTGCGAGGACTCACACTCCTAACCCTCTTCTACGTCACTTACAGGAATGGGCGATTTGGCTATTGTCCTTTAACACTCTGGGCACAAGCAACAGGGGACGAGGATCTCACCCAAGATATTTGGAGGACACTTGGTGCGATAGAGGGGAGACTTCTCAGCGAGGGCATCGAGTCAGTGCGCGAGTTGATAGCCACAAGTTGAGGGATGAGGTGATCACCGATAGGGATGGCATATCATTCATCATTGATCCTATGCCTAGGGAGTTGGTCACAGGGGAGACATGTTTCACTCTTTCCACAGGGCATGTCTGGACCATGCATGAGTAGAGGATACAGTGTACGACTGAGATAGTTGTCCAGTATGTATCCGGGTTCCCGACATGTATCGACACATTCTCCAAGGTGTGGGTAGCCGAACTAGTGGCGATGGTTGGCAGGGGTAGGATGGATCACATACACTGAGTTGATTGCGTGTATCAGATACCCATCTATTGGTTGCATTCAAGGGGTAGCTATTTGGCACACGTGGTTTCCAGTGGTCATCAGTACTACGCAGTGGCAAGCATCGGACAATTTAGCATACCTCAGATTAGTTCATGATGTATGGAGCTTATATATGGGTGGCATGCAGGGACTAGAGATGAGGGCCAAAGGGATTCCATCGGTTGTCAGGGTTATGCCGCATCAAGTCTGCCTATGGGATGCAAGGATTGAGTTGATCGATAGATCACTCGTGATGAGCGGAGTCGTGGTAGAGAGTGATATAGTTCGCTATTGGGATGACACATGGGGATTATAGAGGGTTTCATCATATGGGGAGGCAGACATTCTCTATTGCTGCACAGGTTTGGAGTTAGATTTGGATGGGTGGGCCTTGGTGCCATGGAGATGCCCAGGCAGGATGTGTCTTGCCTCTTTCAGTATTCCACCATCGAGTTCCAGGAGATGAGGATATTGTTTGCGCACGATGGGGAGTATGACATAGTCAGAGTAATGTAACGTTAGCATGGTGGCACCACTCTGGGACTAGCAGGGAACTGGGGTATCATAACTCTTCACAACTCAATAACCTTTAGGGATGCGCCGGCTACTGCAGGGGGAGATCATACAGATCTTCCATTGGGCTTTAGTGAGTCATTGATGGAGCAAGGGACTTTTGGTACTTGCACCAGGCAGGATAGTGAGTGGAGCGAGGGGAGCTTCATGTTGGACAAGATGGCCTGGGATCCTGGTATTGAAGATTCTGTCATATTAGGACAGTGTTGAGGTCAGGGATGATTCTGTGGCACGTCTGGGACCATGGCACATGTTGTAGTGACAGTGGGGAGCAACAGTTAGAGAGGATTCTTGTTCAAGCATTGCTTGAGGACAAGCGATTTTTGGAGCGTTGGAAGAACTTGTGGGATGAGAATGGCACCTGGGAGGGTGAGCACATATTGGAGCACCCAACTTTGAGGTTGCTTGAGGTCAAGCAACATTTGGGAGGGGAGGACTGTCATGTCCCTTCTCAAACACATTTGTAATAGGGTGCTGCTACATAATTTTGCACAATTTTGGCTAAGGAAGAGAACCCATCATTTTCAACTTAGGGACTTAGGAGGCAATTCGACTTAATTTGGTTGCTAGTGGAATGTGGGGGCCACCCACATGGGAATTCGAATTGGCCCATTTGAATATCTTGGAGGGAAATTCGAATAGGTGGATGGAGGGGGCCCACATGAGGCAAGGGAGGCCCAAGGAGTTATAAGGAGGGAGCAACTGCCATTTTGGGATTCATTCATACATCTTGCAAACAAAATCACTTGACTGTTCACTTTGCTATTTAGGTGAGTCAACCGTCTGTTTAGCCACGAATCTCTCAAGCGGGAGATTTAACCTCTATTTCGGGGGACCATCCGTGCCCGCCCTAGAGAGGCAGTTCGACAAGGATTTCAGGAGTTCCGGCGGAGAGAGATAGAACCGCCAACCAGCGTAGAGCAGGGAGTGTGTATTTCTGGGCAGCTAGAGAATACGAAGAGGGAGATAGAGGCCAACAGAGATCAAATTGTTTCCCACAGAGTTAGAGAGCTGAGGTAGCAGCAATAGACCATCATTCTTGCTGAGTTTTACAGCTAGTAGAGCCAACATTCTAGCAGTTCGAATTGTTGGGTTAGGGGACAACGTAAAGGCCACTAAGCAGTTTTTCATGGAGCTTAGGAGGAGGTGTCTTCGGCCAAGAGCTCACCCAGGAAGTCAGGGATTGGATAGCAAGGGTCAACCCAACACTTTAGGGACGTTTCCGGGAGGATTTACAGACAGTTTCGAGCAGGTCGAGTTTTGCAGTTGCAGCTGAGGTTGGGCTCCAAGGGGGTCGAATTTCATAAGTCTAAACCAACCAAAATCCTTTCTAGGTTTTTTTGGGTTTTTGACAAGGATCCCAAATATAACGTTTCATAATTCCTGAGCATCGGAGGTGGGTATTTAAGTCGTATCTTTGCAACAAACAGTGTAGAATTGCTAGGGACTGAATAGTGCCTTTGTGGATCGATTTTGGGAAGTCCAAATCAGGCCAAATCATTTTCTGAGCACCGAAGGAGTTTCTTGTAGTCCCTTTCCAGGCAGCAGTGAAGTTTTCTGGGTAGCGCAGAGCATTAAAGGTGCAGCCATTTCCAACATTTGAGATCATTGTATTATCACCTGGGTTCTGTCATGCTTGCCATTGAGGTAAGCCCAGGTTCATTCCTCCATACTATTGTACTTGCTCCATTGATTAATAAAATGGCTCAGCTGGTTCTTAATTCCAGAGTTTTTATGAGCATTTGCTAATTGGTTAAATTTTTTGTGTTGTAAATCGTTTTTGCTTTGCATATCACTATTTATTTAAGTTTGGAACATTATAGGTAAGTCTTTAGGAACCCTGATGTCCTGACAATAGTGAATCATGTGTTGCATGGAGAATCCTCTCCCTCAATTGCGAGTCAGGAACTAAGAATATGCGATCCTTGTAATAAATAACATCAACCATCACCCTATAATGCTCATCTCCATGGGTACCCTCCAAGATCTCACACGCCTGCTGATCTTTAGAGTACTCTACCAACAATTGTGCCTTCCAATCCTGACAAATGCTCATGAGTGAAAGCGTTGCTGACCTCCTGAATAGGGCATATGCCACCACATTATGCTTTCCCTTCATATACTCTATGTCAAAGTCGTAGGCCTAGATCTTGTTGACCCACTTCTGCTATCTATCATGTGAAAATTTTTGAATCTAATAAATCAGAAAGCTGTCTGCAGTAAACTGATTTGCATTACCTACTTGTGTTCTTCATTTTAACAAGTTATTTTCATAATTATTTAGAAAATGTTAATGCAAATACACTACAACCTACAACAATATATAGATCAAGTACCAAAAAATAAATGAGACAACCACACAAAGGACACACTTATTTTTGGATTAAATGTCCCCAGAAAAACCCAATGTGGGAAAATCGGTGCAGCAGATATGAGGGTTTTATTATTATGTAGATTTCTGAATACAACTAGGGTGCCAAATCCGGCTCACCCAACAGAGAATAAACTCGACAGAAATACCTCTATCCAGAGACAAATATTTTGGCAGATCCAATAACTGGATGAACAAACCCCACAGGTGATTGCGCTGTCCCCAGTGCCGTGTAACGATGGATGCTCCCAGCTCTGTGCTGGGACTGCGTCACCTCCTCTAGGAGCTGCGCCACCCTCCCGGTGAGCCTTCCCAGCTTAGAAATCGATCTGCTGAATTGATGCCCAATCTGCCTCACAGAAACCCAAGTGCTCCCTCTGCGTGACTGCGTCAACCCTCCAGCCTTTGTGTCATCGTCTTAGAGCTGCGGTATCTCTCCCTGGTGCTGTGCTGCCTCTCTGCTATGTATTCTCGGCCTTGGACGAAAGTTTTGCTACCGAACTGCCCCTCTCTACACTAGAAGCTTACTCCAAAATTCTCGGCAAATGACGCGCCAAACTTTCAATCTAGCTCGAGTGTTGCTCTCCATGTGTGTGTTCTCCAACTGACCTGAAGCCTTCCTTTATACTTTTCCTGTTGAGAAATCAAAGACTGTGTTCTTATCTCTAATTAACGGCTAAGATTAAATTAGACTGATCCTCATCACTTAGAAGCTTCTCACCCATATTTACATTAATTCACTTTAATTATTTTAATTTCCTAAGTTTTAATTTAGGCACCATTAAAAATAATTAATTATTTGAATAACATGCACTCCGGGTGGAATTTCTCCAAATGATTTTTGGGTCTTGGAGATCTCATGTGTTCTAGCCCTTGCACAAAATTTCAGAGCTAGAGCACATTTGATGCTACCAAAACATCAACACTCCCTCTTAGCGAGGAATGTGCTCTAACAATACTTCCAAGAAGAAGTATCACACTGATGCTTGGCTCGCTGCAATCTGTATTGCTGCTCATGACACTGCCACTGTCACTGCTGCTCTTCGTCCACTGTGCTGTTGCAATCTGTACTGATGCTCATGACAGTGCCACTGTCACTGCTACATTTGTATCGCAGCTCCCTCTCAATATGCTGCATCATGCTGCCCATAGCACCGCCACTGCTAACTCAACTCAGTCGTTGAGAAGTAAGCAACTGAAAAGCCACCCAAAAGCTGACATGCTGGTTAGTTTGGATGCCCCTTGATGCTGAAGCTACCTCTGTTGCTAATTTGTGTTGACGCTTTGATGCTACTGCGCTGCTTTAGACTTTGGCGCTCTAGCTCTGCCACTGTTGCTCCATCATCCCTTGCACCATCTGACTCTCATCATTCTACCACTGTCATTAAGGGCTCCTGTAGCTGTATGTGATCTAGGAGTTTGGGCACCTCAAGGATCCTTCCCTGTACTTCACTGTAGCGTCAGCTATAGTTCTATATCGCTCCACTTCTTTTCTAGAGGTGCATGAGCACTCATGGCACAAACGACCATCTCTGCTCAAATGAATGTCGAACTAGTTCTCTTCTCCCTCTTTCGCTGCTGCCCCAACAAAACTCGGATCTGGATTTCTTTGGCACTGGAAATCCTCTAAGGAACAAACTCCCTCTGAATTTTGATTTCCTTCATGGAAATCTTTCTGCCAACCACTGTCGAACCACCCCTCTGTGATCTCTCTTTGTTGTTGCTGATTTCTTGGCAAGAAATCTTCTGAGGAACTGATTCCCTCTACTTTTCTTTTGCCCCACTAGGTATTGTTCTGCACCAATAGAATCTGCGCCCCACCAGCAACTCCAGGTAAAATCTGCGTTGCACCCCTAGCCATTGCAACTGGAAAACCGAGACTTAACAGTGTTTGTGCTGGCCCAGTAACCACTGCGTTGCCCTCTGCAGCAACAATGTCACCCAATTAGGCTGACGCATGCTTTGTGTGAGCCTCCCTTGGTCACTGCGTCACCCCTCCTTTGCTCTCTTGGCCTGAAACTGCGCTGTCTCTCGTGACGCACAAATTTTTCCTCTGTCCTTTCGTTGATGGCTTCAGTCCTTCTTGATCTGTGAAAATTTCTGAATCTAATAAATCTGTAATCCTACTGTAGTAAACTGATTTGCATTACCTACTTGTGTTCTTCATTTTAGCAAGTTATTTTCAGAATTATTCAGAAAATATTAATGCAAATACACTGCAACCTACACCAATATACAAATCAAGTACTGAAAAATAAATGAGACAACCACATAAAGAACACACTTATTTTTGGACTAAACGTCCTCGAAAAATCCGAATGTGGGAAAACCGCTATAGCAGATATGAGGGTTTTATGATTATGCAGATTTCTGAGTACAACTAGGGTGCCAAATCTGGCTCACCCAATATGTAATAAACCCGGCAAAAGTACCTCTATCCGGAGACAGATATTTTGGCGGATCCAGCAACTGGATGGACAAACCCCATAGGTGACTACGCTGTCCCCAGTGCTGTGCAGCGATGGTTGCTCCTAGCTTTGCGCTGGGATTGCATCACCTCCTCTAGGAGCTGCGTCACCCTCCTGGTGAGCCTTCCCGACTCAGAAATCGATCTGTTGAATTGATGCCCAATCTGCCTCACAGAAACCCCGGTGCTGCCTCTGCGTGACTGCGTCAGCCCTCTAGCCTCTGCATCACCCTCTTGGAGTTGCGCTATCTCTCCCTGGTGCTGTGCTGCCTCTTTGCTATGTATTCTCGGCCTTGGATGAAAATCTTGCTGCCAAACTGCCCCTCTCTGCACTAGAAGCTTACTCCGAAATTCTCAGCAAACCACGCCCCAAAATTTCGATCTAGCTCAAGTGTTTCTCTTCATGTGTGTGTTCTACAACTGACCCCAAGCCTTTATATTTTTCCTGTTGAGAAATCAACGACTGTGATATAATCTCTAATCAACGAATAAGATTCAAGTAGACTTGATTCTAGTCACTTAGAAGCTTCTCACCCATATTTACATTAATTCACTTTAATTATTTTAATTTCCTAAGTTTTAATTTAGGCACCATTAAAATTAATTAATTATTTGAATAACACGCACTCAGGGTGGAATTTCTCCAAACGATTTCTTTGTCTTGGAGATCTCATGTGTTCTAGTCCCTCCACAAAATTTCGGAGTTGGAGCAGATTTGATGCCACCCAAAAATCAACATATCATCGAGGCCCTTTTTGCCCCAAAAAGTGTTTAAGACTGTTGTGATTAAGTCTTCACTCTGAACCTATTGCCCACCAAGTACCATTGGAGTTTGGCCAATGCATGCATGATGGACAACATCTCCTTGTTATAGATAAGATACAACCTCTCATGACTAAGGATCTTCTGACTCTTAAAAGCTATTCGCTAGCCTCTCTATGACAAAACAACGCCAATGCCTTCACTTGATGCATCGCACTCCAAGTTGAAAGGCCGTGTAAAATCAGGTAGTGCCAACACCACAACTGCTCATCACCTCCTTAAGGTGCTCAAACGCTGCCTGTGCCTTGTCTATCCATACAAATTCCCCCTTCTTGGTCAATTCTGGGAAGTCCTTAATGAACTTCCTGCAATATGTGAAGATGCCCATAAATCCCCTCAGCTCAGTTACATTTCAGGGAACTGGCCAATCCCAAATGGCCCTGATCTTCCTCATGCACCCGCACTACATCCTCTCCAATAATATGCCCCAAGTAGAGCATCTCCGTTAGCCCAAACTGACATTTGGACAGCTTCGCATAGAACTGCTGCCCCTCCAAAATACTAAGCACCTCCTCCAGGCGCTGTAGGTGCTCCTCCCATGTCCCAGTGTAGATCAAGATACTGTCGAAGAATACCAACACGAATCTGCGCAATTGCTTGCGGAACACGTGGTTCATGCAAGACTGGAAGGTGGCAGGAGCGTTGGTCAGCCCAAAGGTCATAACCAAGAACTCAAAGTGGTCACAATGACGTCTGAACGCTGTCTTGGGGATATCCTGATCTCTTACCCAAATCTAGTGATACCCCTCCCCTCTGTACATTAAGAGCCGTTATTCCACCTTCCTCTCTGGGACCACTTGTCCATGGGTCCATTGGGATCTAGCACAACCCCACTCCTTATCCACATATTTGCTTCAAGCTTGAAAATGTTGCCTAGGGAGGTTGATGTAGGTAAAAGAAAAAGAAAAGAGCATATAATGGCCACAAGCAAGAAACAAAAGAAAGAAAATTATAAAAATGCAAAAGATGGTTGGGACATTAATATTAGCACGTGGGCAAAAGCCAAGCATAAGCTCTACTCCTTATCATTATGGCCATCACACAATTCTTGGGGTCAATGTTGCTTTCTCACATCATTTAAAAGGAACCTTTGCATGTCCCAACCCTTGGTGGCAATGTCTTAAAACTCGGACTTAGTACCGGCCGAGGGTCAACTCCGACTCAGGCTAGTTGATTCCAATGACTCAATCTTTGTAAAAAGTACATTAAATATTTAATTTTAATGAAAAGTCATATTTTTAAAGTTTTTCGTTAATGTTTCCAGACTCAAAGCATTAGAATAATAGGGAGAGAGAACACTTGATCAATGCATGCTCATGAACATATCTATTATATCAAAATGGCACCGAGTGCACTGCCCAGTACATGTATTATATAGAGATAAGAACAAAAACACATAACCGATGCTGCTCCAAAAACCAACTCCTCAATGCTGCTCCAAAGATTGCCCAAGAACCTCCTCAATGTTGCTCCAAAGATCGCCCAGGAACCTCTTCAATGTTGCTCCAAAAACCAACTCCAACTGCTCACAAACTCCTCACAAACACTCACATAAAAGCAATGAGATAGTTGTCAGGAAATATGAGGGGGTCGGGTCACTTTATAAGCGTGGGAGAAGGGTAGAGGGGCTAGGAAATAGTTTAAACAAAAAATAAATTGATTTCAAGTTTGCCTTGCCCACCTTTTTTCCTGCCACTGAGATTGACCAGTTTAAGTTGGGCTTGGTTGGTCCGGCTGGTCCATTACCAAATGGGCTGAATTAGTGACCAACTCGACCAGTTTGGAAACGCATTGGCTGCCAAACTGGATAATTGACCTAGTCGGTCCGGTCAAGGGTATGGCTCGGTCAACCAGGTCAATTCCGAGTCAGACCAACCTAGTTTTAAAACTATGCTTGGTGGGCAATGAACTACCCCACCACTAAGGGGGCAATCACTGCTACATATCATTCAAAGCATGTTTTCATTTCCTAGAGATTCAAGCAGTAATATAACAAAAAATCAAGAAAAATAGAGGGAATAAGAGGGGTGGAAAAACAAAATCCGGGATAAGTCATGCATCCATGATTTCTCCCTCCTCACATCTGTCTAACCAATATGTGGAATTCCTTATTATTGGTACCCCTTTGACCATGATATTTGGTGTTAAGACCCCTTCTCCCCTTCCATTCCATCATTATTCATATGACAACTATTGATTGAAGGGAGGACTAAGGACATGTCACTTCCCTTTTGGGTTTGGAAAGACCTAATAGTGTCATCCTTTAGCCACTCCTACTTGGGAGGTAACACTTTTATGTGACTAAGACCCCAATTTTGGAAGAGGAATTTAGTATGAAGTGTCACATTGCCCATTACTTGCAAGCTTGGTTTACTTAGATGCAAAAATGATTAAATATACTTGAGGTCATAAGTTGCAACACTGGATATGATGCGTGATTGGCAAGTGGTTTCATTATCGGTTGGGCAACTTAATTGGGGCCAAGTCCACTAGAGGATCATATTAGCACTCATAGGTGATGCATTGAGTGCCATGGGTTCCCAGACATTCATAGAGCATCATTTACATTCATGGGCATCTTCAACACCTATAGCTTCTGCTCTTTGCCCTATATTATTCATGGGATGATGCACTTAGACTAGTTTGCCCCTAGCCAACTTAGCATATATATATATATATATGGTGTAGCAGTTGATCCAAGGCCTAGATGAGGTTTGTTTCGTTCATCGAGACATGGGAGGGGTAGCACCATCATCAGTGCCCTCAACATTGGAGCAGAGATAGAGATTCAACCACGTGGAGATCCATGAGACCCAGTTTGTGCCTCAAATCATATTTAAGGGGTCCACAAGATGATTTGCATTAAGGCAAAGGGGCCAACCCCTTCATCATGATTTTAGAGGCTGTCTACACTTCATTCGACACAAGAAGGCCTCAACACATGCCCTCTAGAGGCCTACGCATGCGTGACATTAACATTTGGACCCTCTTTTGGATATGTATTTTCATTTGCACCTTGGTTACTAGGTCGACCTATGACCTAGAGGCTTTTCTTGCCATTTTCTTATTAGTTTAGGGGCTTGTAGGCTAAAATACATTTGTTAGGACTCATATATATTAGAGGTCACTCATTTGATCTTTCATCATCACATCACTTGGGATTTTGGCCTCCTTAGAGAGACTCACACTTGTTTTCTTCTTGGATTCTTGGATGATTGGATGCATTTTGATATTTGGAGCTATTCTTGGCATAATGGATGGAGTTTCTTGCTAAATTCTATTGTAAGTGCTATATTGTTGAAATTTTTTCCTTTCATGTGTAATGTATGTAATTAGTTCTAATCTATGCTAAATTGTGCCCTAATTATTGATAAGTATCTATTAAATGCTAGTTAGAAGAAACCTACGTGCATTATTCATACATGAAGCTCTTCTAATCATTAGTGGTGAAACTCTTTGAAGCTCTCCCCCATAAACTCCATTATTCCTTGACTGGGTAAATGCTTGGAAATTGAGCTAGGGCATCAATTTTCATCCTCCTTAAGAGCAAGATTAGCTAATATTTGACATCCATGACTCCATACACCCAAGGGACAAGGCACTAGTCAAAGCCTTTGGCGATCTTTCTAAACATTATCCAACTTTCTCTCTTTTTAAAAGTCAGTCCTTTCAAGGATAGAGGAGAAACTAGGGCTTGGTGCAAATTTGTAGGGGAGAATATTTTTTGAGATTTGAGAGCCTAAACATCAAGTTGACTTGATTTGCCACAAAACCCCTCATTTTGGTGGGCATCTACTCAAATTTCATCCATAAATTCTCGTGCCCTAGGTGCTTTCCCTAAGAGGGAAAACCTAGTTTTCATTCACTCAACTTAAGTACTTTCTTGAGGGTTTCATGAGCCTTGGAATAATTGATTTGCATTGTAAGAATCCCTTTCCCCTCTGGTCATGACCTTGAGAACACTTATTTTTACCGAAAATCTCAAAACCTTAGGTCTTCAACCTTGTTTTCTAGGGCTTTTCTTTGAGAGCAGTTTGCTTCTTTGAAGCCTTTAACATTTATTGAGCTCCTCTATTGAATGAGCTTTAGCTAGATCCCTTCGTTCCTTGTACCTTCCATATCTATTTTAAGTGAACCCCCTCCTACGAGGACTCGTTCCTGTTATCACTCCAGGAAACTCTCCTAGGTTGCAGCTCGGAGATGCCTGGTAACATATAATCTTCAATATTGTTCTCAGAACTATTGGAATGGGTGATGGTTTGGATCAAGCCAGGTAACCATTTCAACTATGTTTTTACTCAAGACATGCATGAACACCCTCAGCTTACAAGGCTTTAGACCACTAATGCTCAATGGTTTGTAGATTCAATGAATGGATGGAGAATACTGACCATACCGGCAGATGCATATATATAAACACATATGAATAACTAGCTACAGGCAACAAATGAGAATATTGACTATACTGGCAGATGCATATATAATAACACATACGAATGGCTAGCTACAGGCAGTAAAGAAGCTTGCAAATCTAATTTATCAACGTAGAGATAAGATGACAGTTATCTGGCATTAGATATAGAAGAAAATGAATAAACTATCCAAGTGCAAGCTTAGGACAGAAGAGAAATGGACATTGAACATATAACAACAAAAGAAGCTTGTATTACTAATGAATGTAGATGAGAAGCTTGAGTAGCAAAGTCTCAATAGTCTCCAAAAGTTGAACCATTGTTACATCTAGTTTTCAGCCTTTTATAGGCCTTTTATAATGTTCTTGAGCTCTCAAAGGCTCGAAGTCCTAATCTGTCCTCTTTGTCCCTTAACCGTTTGATTCTCTGAATAGGTAAGCATGGCTCGGAGGTTTTCTCCTTCTGACAGAGGAATAACCACCTTTAGATAGTTTGATGCGCTGTCTGGGAGTTCTCTCGTGCCAGAGATGCCCCACAATGTTTGTTTTGATGAGCTGCGCTGCTCCATGACTGCTTGTCGGTTTGGGGTGAGTTGCGCGTGCTGTGGCCCTTTCTATTCCCCTTCCGGCCTTCGTCCCTGTCTCTCGACCTCTGTTAGGTAATGGAAAGGGTCTTCGAACCTGTGTAATTCCTTTAAAATACGGACAATGACTGCTTTCTGTTATGAATAGAAAACACAACAATACTGTAAAAATCCCGCTTTTTTCTGTGTATTTTGGACTTCATAAGTCTTAAAAAATGGTTTATTCACCTATTGGGTCTACCCTTAGGGTTATCGCAAGTCGCATTTGGCCCGTTCCCTGCATATTTCCTTTGTATTATGAAATACGTAAAACACTGAAAATACATAGAAAATGGCTTTCCCTGGACTTCAAATATTATATATTTGATTCTCCAAACCTTTCGGGTCCGGGCTTTATCGCATCGGCGCTGCCCAAGGCTCCCTTTATATTTTCGTTATCTAATGAAATATATTGAAAATGCATTGAAAATAGCTTTGGTGCGGAACTCAAATATTATGTATTTTTCTGTCTTATTGCGATATAGGGTCCGGGTCTTATTGCATATCGCAAAACCCAGCTTCCCTTTGTATTTCGTTAAATAACGAAATACACGACAAATGCATTGAAAACTGGCTTTCTGCGGACCTGAAATATTATGTATTTCATACTTATAATGCCGTCGGTTCCAGCTCATCGGGTCGCACATATGCCTTAAGGTTTCCGCCGATAGCGATCCGGCAATGTAATGTGGGCCGTCGATCTGCTCGCTTGATCGACAATCCACATTTAATCGCCGATCGCAATCGCTCATTCCTCCTGGTCTGTGCCGATAACCGCCGACTCGCCTCCGCCGGTTGCGACTCACCGATCCAATCGTCGGAGATCGTTGATCGGCGGTGCCTTGCGCCGATTGCTACTGCCTGCCTTTGTCGATCAGATCTGCCGATGCGATTTGCTGATCAGATCTGGACAGTTGATCGGCCAGATCAGACGACTATTGTGCAATTGGACTGTTAAGCCTGCGATTTTGTTTTTTTTACTGTTTTAATGTGTTTTTGCCTCTTGATAGTGTATTTCCGCCCTTCCAAGGGCTCTTCGCATGCGATAGTTTTGACTTTGAATGATCCTTAAGAGGATTTTGAAGATTTTTGGCGCATACTTGGATCCTTTGGCATGATTTTAAGCAAACTTTGGAGACTTTGGGAGTGTTTTGGGTCCATTTTTGGGCCAAACGCCTCCAAGGCTAACACTGGCTCCTTCTGGGGATGAAATCCTCCTTGTGAGGTTTCAAGAACTACAGAACAATGCTTTTCTTGTAAAAAACAAGATAAAATCTTCCTCCTAGTGTTGCATTGGGCATGGAGTCTATTTAGCATGAAATAAAAACTTGAAAAAACATATTTACAACACCAAGGCTTGAAAGCCTTAACTGAAATAAAGTTTCAAAAACTGCCCATTGACTGGGCCATCAAAAACATCTCCTCCTTCCTTTGATGCATCCCTTTTGAGAAAACAGTCACCAAACTGAAAATTGACCCTTTTACCTTTCTGTCAAAGGTTTCTTTCTCTTGGTCAATATGCATATCAACAATTTCATCAAAGACATGCAAAAGCCTAGTAATTTGATCATTTACTTTAAAAACTTTCCAGCATTTGGTATTATCAGGTAGAGATGGTCTATATTTCACCTCCTCTCTGTATGCTTTCAGCCTTGGATGTTTTGCTTGGAAGGTTTTGTATACCTGCTGAATAATAAGGTCTACTTTATACTCTGCTGTGTCATTTGTGACCTGAAAAGTTAATATGAAAGATGAATCAATGCATTCTTGTGTGGGGGACACAAGGACTACACATGCCCCTGCAGCTTCTTTAGAGCAAGCTCCTTCAAAAAACGTGTCCCAAATCTGTGGGCCTTCTTCCTCTATGATCTGGCAAATTGGTTTTATAAGCTGCGTAGAGGTCAACTGAGATTCTTTATTCTGAAGAAAATCAACTCCAAAATCAGTGTCGACAACATAGATAGGATGATTGGTGGGATTCTTTTTATCACTGATTATATAAGCCAACTGAGCTTCTCTGTATAACCTCTTCTTTTCACCTCCAAAAACTGGGACAGTAGCGTAGGATAGATCATTTTGCAATGTTCCACCTAATCTCTTGATCTAGCCTCTGGAGAGCAACATGCCAAACATGGGGGGGAGATCTGCTACCACAATATTCGTCATCATGCTTTTCATGGGCAGTTGAAACAAAGTGATGGCTAGGTCCTTGATTAGTCCCAGGCATTCCACTTTTCTAGAGTCAAAAGAAAACAGGTCATGATAAGGCTTGGTAATGTCAAGACCCAACTTATCCATGACAGCCTTGGGCATTAGATTATGGCTGGCTCTAGTGTCTAGAAGGCAATTGTGAAGGATTTCATTATGAATAGACAGAGAAACATAGAGTGATGGGGTGCTGTTTTCACAATTTTCAATCATTGGGCTGAGAATAACAGCTGGTTGGTCATCTTGCAGATTTACATAGTCAGTGGAGGCTTGGATGGCTTTAGGCTCAAGAGCCTCAAAGATAGATGTCTTGAAGGGCTCGTTCTTCACTAGTTCAATCAGAGGCATAGTTTTTCTTAGCTTCTGGATTTTTGATTGAAAACTAAAAGAAGAAGGGGACTTGTTAAGGCCTCTTACCTCTATGGCTGGAGCCTTGAGGATGATAAGATCAACGGTTGGTTGCTTCTGCTTATTAGCTTGCTCTTCTGTAGGGACAACAGCTTTATGAGCAGGAGTTTCCTTGATATTATTCATCTTTGACATTCAGATTATATCTTTGCTGATCTTCAATTTGTAGAATAGCTTCGCCATCCCATTCTTGGCTGATCTGGTCATTGAATAATGACTTCTCATAGGCAGCTTTGGTTAAAAAAGTGGCGTTGCCTTTGTCTTCCATACAATGGATCTCATCATCTTCTTCAAACTACTCTTCTTCCATGACTGCATTTTGAAAAGGGGTCTTCACCCTTTGGTCTTCATTGGCCTCTTTGCTTCTTTGCAAAATCTGCAATTGTCCATTAGGTCTTCTATATGGATTTAGATTTGGAGGAACAAAGGTGTTAGGAATTCTTCCCTTCCCAGAACGCTGCTCAACCTTTAATTTGGAAACTTCAGAGGCTAACGACTCTATCATCTTGGCCATTTTATCGATCTTGGGATCTGAAGATGATGAAGGCTCGCCCCTCTGTCTCCTTCTATCAGCATTACCTTTGAGCTTTTCTGCAACCATGATGTTTGATTCTACTTCCAGGGCTGCATCTTACGTATCAGCCAAACAAGCACATCGCCTCTCCCTCAATAGTAAACAGAAGTCGGAATCAAAGGCACTGGCATAAATGAGTCTAGCAGAGGTAGTGGTGGGTTTTATTTTAGCTGGTATCTTGCTGTACATGCAGTTAAATCTCTTATTAAAATCAAATAGCAGCTCACCATTTTCCCTCTTTAAGTTCCCAAAGTCAGTGTGATAGTAGAGGAGATCCTTCTTATCCCTCCAATGCTTTAGGAATGCATCATCTAAGGCCTCAATATCTGCGATAGATCTTGGGGTCAATTCTCAGAACCATTTTCTAGCCTCTCCATCTAGGCTTTGGACAAAGACTCTCATCCAGACATCATCTTCACTGATGTCCAGGTTATCAGAATAGCTATAGAATGACTCAAGATGTTCTTCCGCTGTAACACCTTCAGTCCCAGTGAACTTAGGCATATACTTCTAATATTCTCCAGTAGGCATGGCATTCAAAGGAGTGGGCAGTGTTAGAGGTCCATTCCTAGCATCTATGATTCTTTCCATTTTGGTAGGTGCTTATGGACCCGCCATAGATGTGGTGGCTAAAAGAGTACTGGCAGTCTAAATGAATAGAGGGTTGAGGAGTGGCTAACAAGACTAAAGGAGTATGATGGATAGGAGGTGATGTTTCCTTTGGGCTTTCAACAAAAGGAGAACCTAAAGAATAAGGAGCTTTATGAATCTCTAAGAGTTTTTGTTCACTGCTAGTATTAGATGCTATACTCTCAACATGTATTTGTTCTATTACAAGTCTTTCTTGAAGAGATATAGGAGATTGTTTAGGTTTACCTGAACCTGATGCTCTTTTCTGCAATAACTGATGATCTTTTCAGGGTCAGGCACTAGGTCAGCTTGTGACTTCTGAGGATTTCTTCGAGTATGCCTCACAAACTGATCCAGAACTATGTAGTGGAGTCGCCAAGAGGTTCGGCCTCCAATAGAGTCGCCAGATAGATGATTACAACCAAAAATGTGCCCAGACTTTGTCTATCATCAAAGCTGGATCTGTGTCGTTTCCCAGGGAAGCTGAGCTTTAGTTTCCTCTCCCTAGAAACGGCGCTAATTATGTTATCACTCCAGGGAACTCTCCTAAGTTGCAGCTCGGAGATGCTTGGTAACATGTAATCTTCAATATTGTTCTCAAAATTATTGGAGTGGATGATGGTTTGGATCAAGGCAGATAACCATTTCAATTATGTTTTTACTCAAGACATGCATGAACACCCTCAACTTACAGGGCTTTAGACCACTAATGCTCAATAGTTTGTAGATTCAATGAATGGATGGAGAATACTAACCATACCAACAGATGCATATATATAAACACATATGAATGGCTAGCTATAGGCAGCAAATGAGAATACTGACTGTACTAGCAGATGCATATATAATAACACATATGAATGGCTAGCTACAGGTAGTAAAGAAGCTTGCAAATCTAATTTATCAATGCAGAGATAAGATGACAATTATCTGGCATTAGATATAGAAGAAACATGAATAAACTATCCAAGTGCAAGCTTAGGACAGAAGAGAAATGGACATTGAACATATAACAACGAAAGAAGCTTGTATTACTAATGAATGCAAATGAGAAGCTTGAGTAGCAAAGTTTCAATAGTCTCCAGAAGTTCAACCCTTGTTACATCTAGTTTTCAGCCTTTTATAGATCTTTTACAATGTTCCCTGAGCTCTCAAAGGCTCGGAGTCTTAATTTGTCCTCTCTGTCCCTTAACTGTTTGATTCCTTGAATAGGCAAGCATGACTTGAAGGTTTTCTCTTTCTGACAGAGGAATAACCACCTTCAGGGAGTTTGATGCACTGTCTGGGAGTTCTCTCGTGCCAGAGATGCCCCACAATGTTTGTTTTGATGAGCTACGCTACTCCATGACTGCTTGTCGGTTTGGGGTGAGTTGCGCGTGTTGTGGCCCTTTCTATTCCCCTTCCGGCCTCTGTTAGGTAATGGAAAGGGTCTTCGGGCCTGTGTAATCCCTTTAAAATGCAGACAATGACTGCTTTCTGTTATGAACAGAAAACACAACAATACTGTAAAAATCCCGCCTTTTCTGTGTATTTTGGACTTCAAAAGTCCTAAAAAATGGTTTATTCACCTATCGGGTCCGCCCTTGGGGTAATCGCAAGTTGCGTTCGGCCCGTTCCTTGCATATTTCCTTTATATTATGAAATATGTAAAACATTGAAAATACATGGAAAATGGCTTTTCTCGAACTTCAAATATTATATATTTCATTCTCGAACCCTTTTGGCTCTGAGCTTTATCACATCGGCGCTGCCCAAGGCTCCCTTTATATTTTCGTTATATAACGAAATATATTGAAAATGCATTGAAAATAGCTTTGGCGCGGAACTCAAATATTATGTATTTTTCTTCCCGGACCCTTTTGAGTCTGGGTCTTATCGCATATCGCAAAACCCAGCTTTCCTTTGTATTTCGTTAAATAATGAAATACGCGACAAATGCATTGAAAGCTGGCTTTTCGCGGACTTGAAATATTATGTATTTCATACTTATAATGCCGTCAAGTCCAGCTCATCGGGTTGCACATATGCCTGTGCATAGGCCCCGCCCCTTAAGGTTTTCGCCGATAGCGATCCGACGATGTAACGTGGGCCGTCTATTCGCTCGCGCGATCGACGGTCCACATTTAATTGCCGATCACAATTGCTCATTCCCCCTAGTATGTGCCGATAACCGCTGACTCGCCTCCACCGATTGCGACCTGCTGATCCGATCGTCGGAGATCGCTAATCGGCGGTGCCTTGCGCCGATTGCCACTGCTCGCCTATGCCAATCAGATCCGCCGATGCGATTCACCGATCAGATCTAGACTGTTGACCGGCCAGATCGGACGACTGTCGTGCAATTGGACTGTTAAGCCTGCGATTTTGGTTTTTTGACTATTTTAATGTGTTTTTGCCTCCCGATAGTGTATTTCCGCCCTTCCAAGGGCTCTTGGCATGTGATGGTTTTGACTTTGAATGATCCTTAAGAGGATTTTGAAGACTTTTGGGGCATACTTGGATTTTTTGGCATGATTTTAAGCAAACTTTGGAGACTTTGGGAGTGCTTTGGGTCCATTTTTGGGCCAAACACCTCCAAGGCTAACACTCCCATCGTTGAAACTCCGTAAAGAGTATGGGGTTTTCGTTAAGGTGACATTGGGCCTCTACTCTGTTGTTGTCCCATTGTCTAGTTGATACCTTGTAGGGTTTCCCTCCCCATGGCTTGCTAGATTTTGTGGCAACTGAGCCAAGGATTGTTCATGAAGCAAGAAAGAGGAGGACTCTAGTAGTAGAAGAGGAGTTATCCAAGCCATCAAATCTAGCTAATGACAATAGATTGTTGCAAATTCTTGATAATTGAGGGAGAGAAGAAGTTGACTCAAGAGTGGCAAGGGCCATCTTTTCTTGTGGTATCCCTTTTAATATGGTTTGATCCCCATATTGGTAGGATTTGGTGAGAGCGATTAACAAAAACCCTCAAGGTTACAAGGGGCCAAACTATGGAAAACTTAGAACAATTTTGCTAAAAAGGAGAGGCAACTTTTTGATGATGTTTTGAAACAAATTCTTAACTCATGGGGCAGCATAGGGCCATCCATTATCTTAGATGGTTGGACTGATACAAGGTGTAGGCCATTGATTAATGTCATTGCATTATCACCAAGAGGAGCGATGCTCATCGAAGCAGGAGATTGTTCGGGTGAGGTAGAAGATGGTAAGTTCATTGCTAAAATTTTAATTGCCGCTATTGAGCAAGTCAGGCCAAAGGATGTGTGCAAGTTATCATAAATAATGCATCTGTTTGCAAAGCTACATGGTTAATTATTGAGAGTAGATACAATCACATATTTTGGATTCCTTGCATTGTGCACAATATGAATATGATTTTAGAAGAGTTTGAGGCAAAAATAGAATGGATTAAGGAGGTCACACGGCAGGCGAGGGAGATTATAAAATTCATCACCAACCACCACCAATCTCAAGCAATGTAACGAGATTACTCCAAATTGGAGTTGCTCAAAGTTTCTAAGATAGGGTATGCCTCAAACTTCATGTTGCATTGCCTTATTGAAGTTAAAACTGCATTAATGAGTATGGTGGTGGGTTCAACTTGGGTTGAGTGGAGACAGGTAGATTCAGAGAAGCGAAGTATAGTGAGCAAGATGTTGATTGATGAAGATTGGTGGAGCAAGATTGATTTCTTGCTCAAGTTCACATTACTTACATTTGATCTTCTCCAAGATGCAGACATAGAGAAGCCTTTCCTGGGAGAGGTTCATGGTGGCATGGATACCATGGTTAAGAAAACCATGGAAATTACTACATAAGAGGCTCCCACTCTTCCTTTTGTGGATTATGAATTTGTTGAGCAAGTAAGGTCCATCATTGTTACGGGGTGGAGTGGCTTCAACACTCCATTGTACTAATTGGTGGCTGTAATGTCCCTTCCTAAATTATTTTGGAACATAATTAATTATTAGATTTTGGGGCCAATTTTGGAGGTGATGGGGCCCATTCGATTTTATTAGGAGGCTAGTTTTAGTAGAAGTTATTTTGATGTGGTTAAGTTATAAGTGGGGGCCACCAACACTAGAAGAATACGCATTCCCTAGTTTGAATTGTATGGAGGGGAATGTTGATATTTGGTGGCATCAGATGTGCTCTAGCCTTGAAATTTGGAGGAGAGGCTAAGGCACATGAGATATCCAAGGCCCAGAAACTGTTTTGAGAAATTCCATTTGGATGAGGAGTTATTAAAATAATTAATATTTTTAATGGGTTCCTAAGTCTAAACTTAGGAAAATAAAAATATTAAAGGTTATTAATAAAGATAAGGATGAGAAGCTTCTAAGAGACGAGGATCAAGTCTGTTTTAATCTTAGCCATTGATTAGGGACTTAATCTCGACCATTGATTCATCAATATGAAAAGTATAAGAAAAGACTTGAGGGTCATTTGGAAAAACACTGGCAGATACTTAGTATCTCAAGGAAATTAGATTCTCAAGGAAGAGGAGATCGATTTCAGAGAGAGTTGCAGGGTGGAGGAAGAGGAGGGCTTCAACAACAGGTAGTGATCGAGGAGGAGGTGACACAAGGGCAGTGGAAGACAGTGCAAAAAGAGAGACATAGTCCAGAGGAGAGATGCAGGGCCTACGCAAGCTGACGCAGAGGAAAGCAAAGCCACTCAGAGCCACGTTGGGTCAAATAGAGTGAGGCAGGGGTGATGCAGAAGTGGGAGCAGGGTCTCCAAAGTGTCAGATGGTCTCAGAGGGAAAGTCTCAGGTGTTTTCTTTCAGTTTCTCTGTAAAATCGTTCCTTGTAGAAGAAATTGCTGCTCAAGATTAATAAAGCCCTCATCTGCTGCACTGGTTTTCCCACATTCGGTTTTTCCAACGACAATTGTCCAAAAATAACTGTGTCGATGCGATTGATTCTTGTGCATGTATTTTTCTCTGGGAAATTATGTGATAAGTGCAATAGAATTTATTTTAATATTTTTTTAAGGAATTTTGTAAATAACTTATTGAGAATAATAAGTAAATCAGTTGTTCCAGTGATAGAATTTTAGTTTAGAAATTTTCACACGGTATCAGAGGAGAGATCCGACAACAGGAAAGGAAAATTGATTATGGGTCAAGAGCATGATGCAGAGGCATCCACTCAAGGGGACTCACGTAGATTTCCAGAAGAATGAACAAGGGATGAATATTCGATGTTAACTGCCAGATTGGAAGAAGAAGCTGCTTGCCTTGCAAGCTCTGCCTCCTCGGAGGTTTGGTATATAGACAGTGGAGCTTCTTGGCATATGATAGGAATCCGAGAATGTTTTTCAGATTATCAGAAAGAAAGAATGAATTTTTGGATCACCATGGGGAATAAGGCAAAGTGTACTCTAGTAGGAAGAGGTACCATAATTTTTCAAACCGAAGCAAGAGAGCGACTTCGGGCAACCAATGTGCTGCATGTGCTGGGATTGGGGATGAACTTACTTTCTGTATCTCAACTTCAAAACAAGGGCTATGAATTAAGGAGAAAGTATATGTCAAACACCAAAGTTGGAAAAAGAAGGCTCAGATTGGAATTAGAAGTAACAGGTTGTATAGGTTACAACTAGAATCACCAACGGCACTGATAGGCAGTAATCGAGACAAAGACTTAAATGAGCTATGGCACAGGAGGATGGGACACTCACACCATGGGGCTCTGAGAATTCTCGAGAAAACAGTATCAGGAGTTCCAGAACTAAGTACTGAATGGGATGATGTATGTAGAATGTGTGCTCTGGGCAAGTATGCCAAAGTTGCATTTTCCAGAAGTAACAATAGGGCGAAGAGTGTGCTAGGATTGATACACTCAGACATCTGCGGACCGATGTCCACAAAAGCTCTTAGTGGTGCCAAGTACTTCGTCACCTTCATCAATGACCATTCCAGGAAGACTTGGATCTACTTTCTGAAAACCAAGGATGAGGTTTTCAGTCGATTCGAAGAGTTCAAGGCTCTAGTGGAGAATCTGACAGGAAAGAAGATAAAAGCGTTGTGCTCGGAGAATGGTGGAGAGTATGTTAACAAGGACTTCAACGATTTTTGCGCCAAGGAAGGCCTCAGAAGATAGTGGACAACTCCCTACAATTCAGAGCAGAATGGAGTAGAAAAAAGGAAAAACTGGACTATTGTGGAAGCAACGAGGGCAATGCTATATGATCAAGATATGCCTAAATTCCTATGGGCAGAAGCATGCAGCACGAAAGGTTAGGTCCAAAACAAGAGTCCTCACAGGGCATTGGGAAAAATCAGTCCGAGGAAGGTCTTCACTGGGAAGACGCTTGAAGTCAGTGATTTATGGACATTTGGGAGTTTAGCATATTGTTGTATACCTGAAGAGAAGAGAAAGAAATTAGATCAAACTGATGAGAAAGGATATCTTGTGGGATATAGTGAGAAGGCTAAGGCATATAGAGTCTATCTTCTAGGGAGCAGGAAGGTAGTAGTTAGGCGGGATGTAAAGTTCATGGAGGATAGAGCTTTCAGAAAATCTCGCGAAATGTCTTCTGAGGAGCAATCGAAAGACGAGTTGTTGGTCAGATCACTTCTACCAGGAGAAACTAGTACTAGAAATCAGAACAGGAGGAATCTTAGGAAGAAGAGGAGTTGATAGATGTACCTACTACCAATGGAAGAATGAGCCGGGAACTCCGACAGATTCTACGAGATGCAAAAGACTTCATTGGTGCACCCAGGAATAGTAAAAGGGAGTGAAGGCAGCTAGACATATACCAGACCTTAGTAGCTCATGTTGGGGAACCTTCTAGTTTTCAGGAGGCCGTTCAACATCAAGTATGGGTAGATGCTATGTTGGAGGAATGCAACTCTATAATGGTCAATGATGTTTGGGAAGTGGTAGCTAGGCCTCAGGACAGATCAATGGTAGGTTCGAGATGCATCTACAAGGTCAAATATGCTACAGACTATAGTGTGGAGAAATACAAAGGTAGGTTCGTGGCTAAGGGGTATGCTCAGAAGGAAGGGATAGACTATGAAGAAACCTTCGCCGCAGTGGCTAGGTATACTTCTATTAGGACCATGATATCTCTTGCAACGCAGATGGGGTGGGAGATTCGTCAGATGGATGTCAAGACAACATTCTTGAACAGGGCAATAGAAAAGGAAGTATACGTCGAACAACCTGAAGGTTTGGAGACACACGAGAAGAAATCTCATGTATGTAGATTAAAGAAAGCCTTGTATGGGCTGAAACAGGCACTTAGGGCATGGTACGATTGAATTGATGGCTACTTGCAGAAGATGGGGCTCGTCAAGAGTGACATAAACCCTATTCTCTACTATCTGGTTGTAGAGAATGAGCCTCTAATCCTAGTGTTATATGTGGATGATCTCTTCCTGACAGGATCATCAAGGCTCATCAAAGACCGCAAGAAGAACCTAGCCACAAAATTCAACATGAAGGATTTGGGATAGATGCATTATTTTCTAAGGTTGGAAGTTTGGCAGCAAAAGGGTGAGATCTTCCTGGGACAAGGGAGATATGCTATAGAAATCTTGAAGAGATTCAGGATGTAGGACTATAGACCTATGGTTACTCCAATGGTCACCAACTGGAAGAAGATTGATGCATCAAAAGATAAAGATGTTGATCCCACCTTGTACAGGCAACTCTTAGGGTCCCTAATGTATCTGGTCAATACGAAGCTAGACATTTGTTACATTGTCAACACCCTCAGTCAGTTCATGGTAGAACCTAAGACGACGCACTGGGCAGCAGCCAAACATGTTCCTAGGTATATACAAGGAACAATCAAGCATCGACTATTGTACACCATAGGCAATGATATCAGGCTAAGTGGTTTCACTGAGGTAGAGTGGGCTGGAAGTTTAGTAGATCAGAAAAGTACAACTAGGTACTGTTTCAAAATTGGATCAGGATTAACCTCCTTGTGCAGTAGGAAACATAAATCCGTGGCTCTGAGCTCAGCTGAAGCAGAATATATGGCAGTTAGCACAACTTCGTGCGAAGCCATATGGCTTAAGAAATTCCTTGTGATCTATTCGAGAGAAGGATGGAAGCGACTAGGATCATGTGTGATAATCAGAGTTGCATCAAGCTCTCTGAGAATCCAGTATTTCATGATCGGTTGAAGCACATTGATATTAGGTGTCACTTTGTTAAAGACTGTGTCCAACGAGGGGCAGTACAGTTGAGGTACACTCCTACAGGAGAAGAGGTGGCAGACATCCTCACCAAGGTTCTAGGAAAAACAAAGTTTATTCATTTCAGGGAGAAGATGGGGATGGTAAAAAATCCATTTCAATAATGGATAAGTATCAGAAGTTATAATGCAACAATTTGTAGTGGTAATGCTATGGGCAACATGATGCAACAGGTTGAGAGGGAGTTGTAGTACAAGAGCAGCAGTGGCAGTGGTAGTGGCAGTGTCATGGGCAGTAGTACAGGAAGAAACAGTGCAAGGGATGTGAGGCAGCAAGCCAAGCATCAACACAGGTACCGATGCGGAAGATCAGTGTAATGTTTCTATGGTGAAACATTGCTAGAGCACATTCCTCGCTAAAAGGGAGTGTTGATTTTTGGTAGCATCGGATGTGCTCTATCCTTGAAATTTGGAGGAGAGGCTAAGGCACATGAGATCTCCAAGACCCATAAATCGTTTTGAGAAATTCCATCCGGATGAAGAGTTATTAAAATAATTAATATTTGTAATGGAAAATAAAAATATTAATGGGTATTAATAAAGATAAGGATGAGAAGCTTCTAAGAGACGATGATCATGTTTGTTTTAATCTTATCCATTGATTAGGGACTTAATCTCGACTGTTGATTCATCAACAGGAAAAGTATAAGAGAAGACTTGAGGGTTATTTGGAAAAACACCGACAGATACTCAATATCTCAAGGAAATTCGATTCTCAAGGAAGAGGAGATCGATTTCAGAGAGAGTTGCAGGGTGGACGAAGAGGAGGGCTTCAAGAGCAGGCAGTGATCGAGGAGGAGGTGACGCAAAGGTAGTGGAAGATAGTGCAAAAAGAGAGACACAGTCCAAAGGAGAGACACAGGGCCTATGTAGGCTGACGCAGAGGAAAGTAGAGCCACTCAGAGCCACGCTAGGTCAATCCGAGTGACGCAGGGCTGGCGTAGAAGTGGGAGCAGGGTCTCCAAAGTGTCAGATGGTCTCAGAGGGGAAGCCTCAGGTGTTTTCTTTTAGTTTCTTTGTAAAATCATTCCTTGTAAAAGCAATTGCTGCTGAAGATTAATAAAGCCCTCATTTGCTACACCAGTTTTCCCGCATTGGGTTTTTCCGGGGACAATTGTCCAAAAATTACTGTGTCGATGCGATTGATTCTTGTGCATGTATTTTTCTCTGGGTGATTGTGTGATAACTGTAGTAGAATTTATTTTAATATTTGCTGAAGGAATGTCGTAAATAACTTATTGAGAATAATAAGTAGGTGAAATAAATTAGTTGATGCAGTGATAGAATTTCAGTTTAGAAATTTTCACAGGAAAGTCGATCGTTAAGTGAGGGACCCATGACAGAGGGAAAATGGAGGGAAAAGGGCTCCACGAAATCTATATAAGGAAGGCAACTCTCCTCATTTCATCATCTTTTGGCATATTGAATTTCTCTTTGGTTGCTCGAGCTGCTTAGCCGAGTCACTTGCTATTTAGCAAGAGTTATTCAAGCGGAGAGCTCACCCTTTCTTCGGGGGACTTTGAATGCCACCCTAGAAAGGTTCATCTTCACCTGTTTAGGGTGGCACTTGAAGTCGCCCGAAGAAAGGGCGAGCTCTCTGCTTGAAGAACTCTTGCTAAACAACAAGTGTCTCGGCTAAGCAACTCGAGCAACCAAAGAGAAATTCGATATGCCAAAAGATGATGAAATGAGGAGAACTGCCTTCCTTATATACATTTTTTGGAGCACTTTTCCCTGCATTTTCCCTCCGTCATGGGTCCCTCACTTGACCATCGACTTCCCCTCCATGCAATTCGAACTAGGGAATGTGTATTCTCCTAGTGCGAGTGGCCCCCACATATAACTTAACCACATCAAAGTTACTTCTACTAAGTCTAGCCTCCTTATAAAATCGAATGGGCCCCATCACCTCCAAAATAAACCCAAAATGTAATAATTAATTCTGTTCCAAATTAATTTAGGAAGGGGCATTACAGATATCCTCCTGTTGATCAACCTGCCATGCTGATGAAGTCCCCCATGCCATCAGCGAGTCACTAAAGCCCAACGAAAGATCTGAGTGATCTCCCCCTGTAGTAGCCAACTCATCCCTAAAGGTTGTTGAGCTGTCAAGTACTATGATCCCCGGGTCCCATGCTAGTCTTAGAAGGGTGCCACCATGCTATCGCTGTGCCACTCTGACTCTAACATACTGCCCATCGTGCACACATTATGTCCTCCTCCCCTGAAACTTGATGACAAAATATTGACGAAGGCCAAGCTCATCTGCTTAGGTATCTATATGATATCAATATCTACCCTTCGATTGCTAATCCCGATCTTGGGCTGCAACTAGAAAAACCCGCCTCGCCATACAATGGAGGCCTCAACGATCCCCCATGTGTCAACCTCGAAGTAAGCTTGATCACCCTCTGCTATGGACCTGCAACTCATGAAATGGAGTGGCCTATCAACCAACTGAATCCCTAGATCCCATAACCAGATTTGTCGTGATGTAGTCATGACGACTACTGGAATCCACCTGCTCCTGGCTCCACAATTGAGCTCCCTGCATGCAATTGATATATAGATTCCACACATTATGAATCAATCTAGTGGATGCAAAGCTGCCTTGTGCCTACCGTACCACATTGTGAGATCTGCTATCTTGTCTCCTGGAAGCGCACTTCGATATTGCCCGGAGACTAAACATCCACTTGTAAGAAAGGTCAACCACTTGTTGTATATGCTCTTGTGACACCTCACAATGCCTTGCTCAAAATGTGTCATGCACCCTTTAAGTGTGAACTCAAGGGTGGAACATATGCTACCTTCGTAGCAAACCACGCACTCCCCAAACTGATACTTGTTAGCTCATGCCCTGACCCGGCCACCACTGAGAAGTCCCTCCCTTGGTGTGCTGAGTCCCATCCAAATATCTTAAGTGAGCTCTTTGCGCTCAGCTGCTCGTGCCCAAATTGTCAAGGGACAACAGCCAAATCATCTATGCCTGTAAGCGATGTAGAAGAGGGATAGGCATGTGAGTCTCCATGGATATCATCAAATGTCGCTCATTTGTGTCCACATTGATCCTGGGTGAACTACACCCAAAGGTGTGCCTGGTGTCCCTGTCCATAAGTCTCCTTAGAGGCAACACCTCAAGACCTCGCTGTGCAACACCATATGCCCCTACATACCACCGAGTATCCTTGTACTCCTCGACAATCCACTATAAACTGCGGCTTATCGCTATACACCACTGGATACCTCCTGCTACTATTGTACCCTCTTGTACCGTCTCGTATCCTGCTTGTGCCACTATACCTGACACTCCTAGTGTGTACACAATGCGATGTGAGTTACTCCTAATCCACAGCGAACATTGACATGCTACGATACACCACCAGGCATCTCCAAGCTCCTCTGCATGCCACTGCTCCTCACTGCATAGCCCTATACACCATAAGATGTTATGGTCTAAAATTGGGTTTGTATGCATTAGGACGCATCCCTCTGCATAACATTGGATCCTGTGACATAAATCTGTGCAGTCCAGGGTACCGGTACCTATTGTCGTACCACCCTGTAACATATGGTATCCCGCATGTGCCAAAGTATCTGCCACTCTGCTAGTGAACCCACCATGACACACATCATATCTCCTCATCTGTCCTAGTAGACCTGAGCAGCCTAACTCCACACTTGCTAGATGGGATATCATTGTTGTGCCGATCCTCACTGGCTCCTATGCCCAATACATCAATGGGAGAGCATCGTCTCCATATAATGCCCTGTCCGGTGGCCTAACCATTCCACCTCCTCCGACGAACTCTTGCCAGAGAATGCTAATCATCCTGCGACCCCATGCACAACAAACATGCCAAAACAATGCATGGAGTCTGCGTACAAATCGCCTGGCCACTACTGTCGATTGGAACTCCCCTAAGGAATGTATGCGCTCAGTCACTGGGGCAACGTTCTCATCGATGCCATAGCCATCTTGCATGTCTGATATCGGATAGGAAGCCCCACTTGGATCACAATGCCAACCTAGGCCTCTAGTACCCTCAGTGTTTGAGAGCTCCCGCTGAGCTTCACTCTGGACTACGACCATCTCCATGAGTCTAGCCCACTCCACCGGGTACCAACTCAGAATCTCTCGCCACCCAACTTAAATAATGTTATGAAATGTTTCGGGCTTAGAAATGCCGTGGGGATTTGTTTCCTGCAACTTAGAGTATAAAGCTATAAGATTCTAACTGCCTTAATGTAGAGTTTTTCAAGGAAACCTCTGCTTTTATGATATATTTGCATAGTTACACAGGTACCGCTCCTAAGCATTGGAGAGCATGTACTCCATGCTTCCCCGTTCCTGGGAGCTTGGGAGCTGGTAGGAAACGTACAGGAGCTTCAATGGGTACTTTGGAGCTTTTCGGGAGCTTCATTGCAACAAATTTTAACCTTTCGAGTACTTATTTTGAGCAGATTTTGATGTTTCGGGTACCTATTTTGAGCAGGGTAGGTACCATTTGTTTATTTTCTAAGTGTTACATGCCAGGTTAGGGGGCTGGACTGCATGAACTCTGTAAAACGACAGAGACGTGGAGATGTAGCAAAGGTTTCAACAAAATATAGACAGTTGCGAGTCATTCCTTGGCAGCTTTTGTTGCAAACCTTGAATTTCAACAATTGCAAACAAGTCTACTCTCTTGAAGCTTTAACGATAAGATTCAACGAATTATAGTGATTATCAGAAAGAGAAAGAGTAGTGTGTGTTAATTTCATTTTAGAAATTTCCAAACTTGAATTGTGAAGTTGAATATAATATAGCATTGCATGAAATCACATAATAATTGAGTAATAATGTCTTTTCCGTTTGGGAGTTCCACATGTTTCTTTTCTAGGAAGGAATTTGATTGGCATATCATTGATGGATTAATATTTTGATTTTTTTGGCAGTATTTCAAGGTTTAATCTTTTACATATTTCTTTGCAAGATGGAATTTTATTGGCAAGTTTTTGATGGAAATAAATAAATTATTTTATTTTATTTTTAATTATATTAAATTTAATATATTTTATTATTGCCGCTCCCAACTTGATGTTTCCTGTAAATTTGGGCAAAGCTTCTAGCCATGCTAGATACTTGTTCCCCCAAACCCGAAGTACCGGCATATCAGAAACTCGCGGAACATAGTATATTTGTCTAGTACTTTATAGCTCTTCTTGATGATTCAGAGGATACCCCAGTCCACAATCATCCGGAAATCTGTGATGGATGATTGGCTGGCTTTGTGTTATCATATTGCCCCTCCAAAGTTAAAACTGGTGATGCTTTTACTAAGATAGAAACATTTGATGAATGCCAATGGTCAAATTTGTGTTACTTCCTGTTTTAATAATTTTGGATGTATAGATCTTACTACTGTCAAAACCAGTGGCAAGATCAATTGGCAGATTGTGCTTGTTTATTATAGTGCAATTTGCCATTATAGCTGAACATTGTAAAAAGGTTCTTCAGTGCTGTACTGGATAATGAAGAAGCACTTGTCTGTTTAGGCGTAATTGCATTGGTGCAAAAATTGGCATTGACAAAATATGAGTGGGGGTCATTAACTCTCAAAATTGGCAACATCAAGGAAGAAGGGGCAAAATTTAGCAAGCATAAACTTGGACCTGAAAAACTTGAGAAAAATCAGAAAACTCAGAGGCGTGAAAAACTCATAAGATCAAAAAAGTCCGAAGTATTTTGCAACACTGCTAAGTTGTTGAGCTTGAACATATTGTATTAATCAATTTATTTATTTATATTTTAATATTTTTTTTACATCTCAATTTTTTTAAAATACCTTTCATGTAGGAAAAATATTAGTTTCATTCTATTGTAGGAATTTTCGAGTCCATATCTACATCAAAAGTGAATTTTTGTAAGCAGGTTGCTGAGTGCAGGACTGCGCAGTGGAGAGGCAGTCAGCTGGGAAGAGGCCCTTCAGCCAGAACAGGTTTTACAGCGAATAATGTGGATTGCAGCGAATACCATGAATTCTCAACTGCTAGAAAAGGTATGCTTTTATATACTAACATCTCTCCTTAGAAGTGGTGTTCTTTGTAATATTTTGCTATGGGAATTTGATCAATTCTCTGTAGCAGGTTCTGTCAAAATATTTAGATGTCACAATGGTTCAGGGACAGGTGGTTGGGGGGATGGGATTCAGGGGACGGTACAGGGAAAGACAGGTTATTGAACATGAGAGGATATAGAAAAGATATAACTGTAAACATGATAGTAATATTATTAATGAATTATAATTTATCACAACTAAACACAATGAAATAATCATTCTCAAACCTTGCTGCTGTTGTATGCAATAGTTTTTTAGCTCTCATCTACCATTCCCTAATATAATATAATGGCCAAGACTCATATATCCCTCATGGAGCAAGAATGGGCACTGCAACAACTATAAAAATAATAGGCCATCAGAGGTAAACTGGATAATTTTTGTAAATATACATGTATGGCAGAATGATATGAAGACATTTATGAAATACATGGTTTGAAAGATTTTATGGGAACATCAACAAAAAAGTATCTCTGGGTATCATCCATCCATTTTGGAAGCATGTCAGATCATTTCAATTAGTCCTGAACTTCTGATGTCTGGGACGTTGGTTAAAATCATCCATTTATCAGTAATGTTAATCGTGTCTCCACTTCTGCACTTTCCGTCATGATGTTCTCTAAATCCATTGATTCTGGAGCTTCAATCTTGAAATAAGGTGAGCATAGTGTTGGATGCTTGAATCAGATGAGGGCCTTCTTGTTCTTCAAAAAACTCAATGCTTATAGTTTTATCTGGAGGCTTGTCTAACTATATGGAGACTAAATTGCTTATTTTTTCTTTGCCTTAAAGAGGAGCACCGGACGATGTATGATGGAGACAAGATTACAGTCAAGATCGGTCAATCAACCAGTTTGCCCTTTGATCCATATTAGTATGCCCATAACATTTAAGTGAAAGCACATGATTGCAAAATGGTTAAAGTACCTGCCGATGGATGACCCATCTTCCTTCAAGAAGGTATGACAGATGGAACATTGGAATCTCACCAGAGCAAGAAGTGGAGGATCCTAGCATCATGTTATGTGTTGATCATATAGGCTTACTGGCTGGCTGGCTATCCAAGGAGGAGAAAATTTTTCTCCTATGGGTTAACCACTTTTTGGTGGGTAACAGGGCCCTCAAAAACTTTGCCTTAAGAGGTTGATGCAGCAAAAGGAAAAGAAAAAGCATGAACCATAATATGATAAAATGCAAAATACTGGCTCGGATAAATTAAAACATGTGAACTAAAGTCTAGCCTAAGCTATACTCCCCTCATTAGCCCTCACCTAGTTCCTGGAAAATGTATGGACAAATGAAAATGAAAGGAACTTTGATATGTCAACCCTGATGAGCGATAAATTGCCTCATTTTTAAACGGTTATTAATGCATAAGTAAAGCTTGTAGCCCATGCTATGCAAGAAAAAGAAATTCGTTAAAAAAAGGTGCACAAGAGGGGTGGTAAAATTAGGTAGAGGAAAGGGGTGATCTGGATTATCCAGGTCCCATGATTGCTCTTTCTTCACTTTATAACTCTCAAGAGTGATGGTATTCATAGCCAATACACGGATGGTGGCATCTTTCATGAAGCAAACCCCCACCATACCGCTATTCACTTGCACCTGTTGATTAATGGGCCGGCCTAGGAATTGTTCCTCTTTGAGGATGGAAGCACCTAATAGGGCCTTTAGATAACCCTCCCATATCTAAGCACAGTGACTTGTTTACAAACCCTAAGCTAGAAAGACATTTGAAAGTGATGCTTGTGTGAAGTACTCTTGTGCCTTTTGCATTAAAGATGGTCCACTACAATACTTTTATGGTTTCTTTATCTATGATGATGATGACCTCACTTGATTTTGAAGGTATGTTTCAGATGTTTTCTACCAGGTACAACCATTATCCTTGAAAGATTGATTAAGACTTCTGTGGGACATCAGAGAGGACATTTAGCCTCACTTGATGACCCTTCAAGGAACCATAGCTAGGACGTTGACCACTTTCATATGATTGTTGACCTTGGGATGGATCTAGCATTGATGGTGACCTTCCCCTTTCCCTCCAAAGTCTAAAATGGTAATCAATGAAGCCAAGACATTGCTAAGAGAGATGATGTACCCTAGAGAGCATAAGGCACCCCCAGGTTGGCCTTGCATCTTCTTGATGGACATTGCCCTATTCTTGGACTAGTTTGATAATGATGATGATTGGAGATCCCTCTGGAAGGGATAATATAATTTTCTTAATGATGATGTGACGCCCTAGCCTTGTGATGTCACCCTCATGAGGCCTAGAGTGAAGAATTGGGTTTGGTTGATGGTGATATCTTGATGATGGGGGTTTTTCTTGATGATTGGACACCTTATTGATGAAGATATGGCTTTGATTGAGGAGCACTGATGTAACCCATCATTTGTATCTTTTTGATGGAGATCTTCACTTTTAGAGGATGACATCACCATTGGAGGCCTTTTTACTCACGTGTGGGCTAAAAAGAGGCTAGTTGTTGAGTTTTATTGTTGAGAAAGTTATCTTTTAGGTTGGCTTGTGATCTACTTAACTTGTAAACACTTACAAATATTATTTTTAGAGCATTTAGTCAAATTTTGCTTTAAATCGACTTGGTTTCCCTTATATATATAGAGGGAAGTAGATATAGGAGGATCATTGTCACACATGCTCATTAGTTCTCGTGTAATGGATCACTAAAGGGTAGTGAAATGTCTTGGGGAGGATAAAATTGTTTGGAGGATTTTCTCTTGGATTGATGAAATGATGCTTATGGTGAATTGTGCTATTTTTATTGTAAGTATCTTCTTCCATTTTTGCAATATTGTAGAATTAGGGTTTCTATGACATTTTCACAATAGATTGAATATTTTATAGCTCTTGTAATACCCTCACTTGTTTTGACGATGTAAACATATGTACTTTTGATATTAGGCTATTGGGCCAAAGTTTATATTATGAGCACTGTGTGCCCATGTAGCCTTATTAAAATAGATTGTGGGGCTAGCATGTCAAGATGGATATGCCTATAAAGGCTGTGAAGCCTTAAAGCCTGGATTTGTAATTATGTTGTAATTAAATATTATTAATAATAAAATAAGGTTGGTTGTGGAGCCCACTTCACGGAAAGAGTACGGGGGGCACGACTCTAGAGACAAGAGGCAACATTTGGGTTTCTTGCAGCGAAAAGTGTGCCATAGGGCCCACATGGCTCCAGTGGGTGCCACTTGGCTAGTAAAGGCAATGCATTTAAAAAGGAAGTGTAGGTCCCTGCTAATATTATTCATGAATTCATTTAGCCAGTTTGAAGCCTATTTTTCACCCAATCAAATTCTCTTATGTCACTGCAATTATGACAACAGAGTTACCCTCTTTTCCTTCACATGTGTGACTGAAATTAGCCCCAAAACAGTCCTCCTAAACTCGGTTTCCTTTTCTTTCTTCTTCGCTGGCCTAGAGGCACCTTGCTGCGCCTTTTTGCTCCTCTTTTTGACTCTCTTCTTCGCTAATTTTAGAGATTACTGGATGGTCATTTGGTGAGGTCGAGTTGCCCTATATATAGTAGTTTGTCCCTCCTATTTGAGCCGACTTGAGCTAGTGAGGCCGACTTGTCCTCAAGTGCATAAAAATTCATTTTGAGCCGACATGAAGAGGAGACTTGTCTTTGCTTTGGAGGATCACCTTTGGCATATTTCTTTGATATATTTATATAGTGTAACATGCCCACATTGGTCTTTAACAATTACATTGACTCTTTGACTTTCGTAGAAGCACTTAAACATGTGCTTGATCAATCAAATGGGCAAGAAACCCATTCTCGATAATGACGAAAATAATAATTCTTTTTTCTTTTACAAGTACAAAAATCAAAATTACATTTATGAAGGCTGAACCTAGTTACACTTTCTTCAACACTTCTTCTTAACTAGGGAGGTATTCATAAATCATTACAAGGTGTTTGGACATTTTCAATTTGAAGAATTCACATAAGAGAAATCAGATTGACAATCCATCTGTTATAGCATCATAGTAACCAACATTGTTTCCACAACAAGGCCTTTATTGACAGTTCTATCTCTCATTAGATCAGAGCACAATGTTGTTGAGGCCAATGACTATAGACACCTTCATGATTGTCTGTCAAGGTACATACACACTCGGGTGTTCATTGAGTATGACCTTCTAGGTCTATTCTTATCTTGGTTTCCCAACACTGAAAGAATTTCGGTCCTCCTGCCTACTCTTATCTTGGATGCCTTACACATCCTCAAAGAGCATCCGATGCCAGATGATTACCCAATCCTCCATTCTTTCTTCCCAAGTGAAGACTAGAATATTGTGTCTATCTCTCCCTCTCAACTAGGGAAGATATGCCCATTCCTATGAAGGAATGTACCCAAGCTCCCTCTAACCAGGGACTTGCCCAAGCTCCCTCTTAATTAGGGACTTGTCAGAGCTGTCTTTCAACTAGGGACTCTTCTTTTCATAAACAACTTCCTTTTGTGGGTCCTTCAGCTTCTTGATCAATTTCTCTCCTTGATGTAATGAGATTCAGTCGAACTTCTTCCTTGTAGGGCATTAGCCATCCATCACTTTCCTTCTTGGTTCATCATGTCATTCTACTCTTCATGGAAAGTGGCTTATTTGATACATATCTGGAACCTTCTTCATATGGATACTTTTTTCTCATCATGCTTCTTTCAAGAATTTCCATCCTCCACATGAATGCTAGTTGTACTTGCACTTACAACTCTTGTTCCAGTAGCCCTGCATGACCCCATCCATATAAGAAAAAAATCAAAATATAACATTAAGTCAAACAATACTTTTCGAGATGTTTCTTCATCATGACATCTTGTTGGCTTGAATCCTCCACATCTTGCATGTTCACATCTCTGAGGCCTTTCTAGGTGTCAAGGGTCCTTTGATCTTTTTCTTCCTTTGTTAGAATTCTTGTGCGTTCTTCCGGGGATGTCTTAACAAATCTGCCCCATGGTCTCTTTATCTTGTGTGCTTCTTTATAGGTTCTCTTGTTAGTCACCTCATACTTCATATGAGGACATTTCTCATGTTGACCTTTATTAGAGTGTGAACCATGTCTTTTACACATATTTTTAATGAAAGAGATCTATCCTTTTTCTTGACCATGCTACCAGAGCAATTCACATGCTCATTAACACAAATGATGACATGACTTCACTGAAAACATAGCTGCATACATATCTCATCATAGTTCTTTCCTTGATCATCTTGGTTTCCTTTGACAACTTCCTAGATTGAGATTACCTCGATCTCCTTTGCTTTGCTGTATCTTCCTTGCCTACATATCATCCTTTCTTGAATCCCCATAAGTGGAATTCCTATCAAGACATTTGCCTTTTTTGAAAATCATGAACCTTCTATTGAAGACTCCACTGGAGGATCCTTATAATCCTTATCTTGCAAACGCTTCTTTCTGCTTATGATAATGGCCTTCTAAGATGATTCTTCTTGATCATGATCATTCCTTTATGCTGATGAGGTCATTCAATATGTACATCCTTCCTATATTGAATGTCTTTATCTGAGCTATCTCTACGCAATGCTCCTATATTCGTGAAGGTGCCATTCTTATAAATCATGCATTCTATCCTGCTCCTACATATTCCTATGATACCCAAAACTTTAAAGAGAACTTCAGTGAAGAAGTTGATCTCAGTCATAGTATAGATCCATAGGGGTTTCCTTCCTCTGCTTCTTCTCTTCTTCTTTCACTTCTTGGGTAATGTGGGCTTCTTCTCATTTCCTTTTATTGTTGTCCTTATTGAACATAGGACAATCCCTTTTATAGTGTCCATATTCTTGGTAGCCAAAGCATTTGACTTTTGACATATCTCTTTTACCCTTTCTCTGTGGACCAAATTTGCCAAAGTTTCCTTTTCTCTTGGCCATAGTAGCAAATGCTTGCTCTTTTGATCCCACATCATCTTTGGCTTTGAATCTAGTCTCTTCAATATTTCTTAGATACCAAAGTTCATTCAACGGGGTAGCTTCCTTCTTGGCATATATACTGGATGTGAAGTTGCCCCATTCCTCATGTAATGCATTGAGCACTACAGTAGTCATCTCTCTATCTGACATAACTTCTCCTAGTTCCTGTAGATGGTCTCTCATCTCAGAGACCTTCATGAAGTAGGGAGTTGTTCCTTCTTCCTTAGATATCTTCATTTTATATAATTCATTACGCAATGATATCACTTCTCTAGATGTACTGATTGAGAATAGCTCCACCAGTTTATCGTAGATTTCTTTAGATGTTTCAAGTTTGGAAACATAAGGAATGAGAGGGTCCTTGATAGATTCTATTAGAATCCTTTGAGCCCTTGTTTCATCCTTATTATACTTTGCTAGGGCTTGAGTTTGATCCTTTGAAGGAACAATGACATTCCCTTTGATGTAGTCCATAACTTCATTTCCTTTGAGAAGGAGATCAATCCTCTTTTTCCATGCAAGGAAATTAGCGGTCCCAACCAATTTGTTTTTTTCCTTGCAAAAGGACATTTTGATATGTTCAGAAGAGGACATAAAAATACTTACTTGAGAGAGTTGGCGATGAAGAGGTTTCATTGCTTCCTTGAAGATTGATGGTTTGAATTCAGGGAAAGCCTTGGATTTCTAAGTTCTTCAAGATACTTCCTTCAAGGTGTCTTGTGAGAGATTTGCTTGGTGATGAAGACTTCTCAATGTGTAGTCCTGGAGATCTTCAATGATGAGCTTTGATTTGAGTGCCTTCCTTTGAAGATGATGAATTTTTGATGGAGACTCTTCTTAGATGAACCTTTTTGTAGATGTCTTTACATGAAAGGCATTCTTCTTTCAGTGAGAGCTTTGTTCCTAGGATGGTAGTCCTTCTTGATGGATCTAGGGGATAGTAATCCTTCTTGCCAACCTTCTTGATCTTGATGCTTCAATCTTCTATGTGTTCTTGAGATGCCCTTCCTTGATGTGTCACCTTAGCTCTGATACCATGTTGAAGAATCTAGGGCATTTAGGTTAGGATGGGATTTTGCTGACGATGATAACTATTTTTGAGGTACTTTTTACCTTTTTCTTATTACCACAATCTTCTCTTATTATTATTAGTGTGAGTTCTCTAACTTCATCAAACAATTACCAAAACAAAAGAGACAATAACATAAGATATTGGCTCTCAGCGAGGGCAAAACCTCTCTCCTAGAGAGGAAAACCCTTCTGCAAATTTCTCTTATTGAAGCTTCAATTGACAAATGTCAAACCCTAGATTCTTGACAAGTAGATCCTCCAAGCACAAGACACAGTGCCTCTTCCTTTTGTCCTTCAATTGATGCCTCCTTCTGCACTTCACCTTGATCTTTTGTTCTTCTTCCGGTAGCTGATAACACGACTGTAGAAATCCTAGGTCTCCTTAGAGACCTCTACTATAGAGTATTTCTTCTTTTATCTTCCTCGCTTGGCAACCTTCCTTTTACTTGATGCTTAGGCTAGAGGATGGGACTTTTCTTGAGGTATATTTATGAGTTGAGAGAATGATCCTCCTAACCCTGCTGCAGGTCTGATTTCTCGCACGAGTAGCTGATCTAGGCTTGAGATTGACCCTTTTGCTTGCTTCGTTCCTTCGCTTGATGTGGGACCCACTTTGCTTGAGATGGAGGCCTATTTGAAGCCTCTTTTTCACCCAATCGAATTCTTTTATGTCACTGCAATTATGACAACAGAGTTACCCTCTTTTCCTTCGCACGTGTGACTGAAATTAGCCCCAAAACAATCCTCCTAAACTCGGTTTCCTTTTCTTTCTTCTTTGCTAGCCTAGAGGCACCTTTTTGCACCTCTTTTTGACTCTCTTCCTCGTTGATTTTAGAGATTACTTGATGGTCATTTGGTGAGGTCGAGTTGCCCTATCTATGGGAGTCTGTCCCTCCTATTTGAGCCGACTTGAGCTAGTGAGGCCAACTTGTCCTTAAGTGCATAAAAATTCATTGTGAGCCGACATGAAGAGGAGACTTGTCTTTGCTTTGGAGGATCACCTTTGACATATTTCTCTAATAGATTTACATAGTGTAACATGCCCACATGGATCTTTAACAATTACATTAACTCTTTGACTCTCCTAGAAGCACTTAAACATGTGCTTGACCTATCAAATGGGCAAGAAACCCATTCTTGATAATGACGAAAATAATAATTATTTTTCTTTTACAAGTACAAAGATCAAAATTACATTTATGAAGACCGAACCTAGTTACACTTTCTTCAACATTTTCCCTCCACTCAATTAGGCAATTCAAATTGCATGCATCATTAGGGCTATCTTGAGTCTTGCTAACTACAGCTCAAGTCATCCCATTGAAGTGGAAATTCGAATTTCTCCATTTTACTAAGGCACAAGTCAAATGAAGCCTTTTCTTGCTAGAATTTAACACTCCCTCTTAGCAAGAAAAGTGTTTTGAACAACCCCAATCCACGTTGTTGATGTCTGACAATTGTAGCTGCCTGCCACTGTCCATCAACCACTACGCTAACTCTGATTCGTCTGTTACTGGTTGTAGCTGAACCATGTTGCATCTGTGCTGCTGTTGACAATGCATTGTACAACTGTACTACTGCAAACTCTGCATTTGCACTGCAACTCAACTAACACTCCTCATTGTTGTTGTTGCTGCAACTGAGAAGTATCCAAAATAGTCCAATTGAATCAACTATGTCTCTGTCTTGCAACTGTTTCCTGAGTCTTTGACTGCTACTAGCCTCTGCACTATCTATTGGGAAAACTGTGCTGCTTTTGATTCTACATTGTGCCTCCTACATTGTTATCAACACTGATCTGCGTCCCTCAGCATTTGACTGCAACTGTCACTTTGGATTTGACTGCGCCAACTGACATTGATCCTCTTACTATTGAATATGTGGGCCCCTATAGCAAAGGTATGGTCCCGCTGCAACAATCTGCGCTGGACCCTGCCCGGATCTCTGCAACTAAAGCTCATCACTCGACCTCTCTCCTGGAGGTATGGCTCCATACATGGTGAAATCTTCCTCTAGCTTGTAGATATTTTTAACCCGAACACCAATTTGTTTTACTTGTCTAGTAGCAACATGCTTCAGATATGCCTTCCCTCTATTGAACACATCATATCCTCTGTCTCCAAGTACAACTACAGAAATTAGATTTTTCTTCAGGCTAGGCACATACATTACATTCTTTAGGTGAAGATGAGAGCTTGAATCCCTCTTAAAGGTGATAGTGCCAATCTCTTTGGTACTATTTCTCCCATCATTTCGAAGCTCTATGGGTAGTTGTCGGTCCTTCTCCTCTAGGCTGCTGAAGAATTCCTTATTTCTTGTCATAGGATATGATGCACCAAAGTCCAGGTACCACTCACTCCCTCTTAATGTGCTTGCCATGCAAGTAATGAGGGTGAAATCCAACATGAACTCTGATGTGAGAGCATCTCCTCTTGCTACTATTGCAGGCTCCTTGCCCGATTTCTTATGTGGACACTTGGTTGCATAGTGTCCATATTCATGGCAGTGAAAGCATTTAATTTTATTGAGGTCTTTCTTCTTACCATTGTTCTGGCTGGATTCTGCTTCCCCTTGGGCCTTCTTGCATTTGGCATTCTTTCCTTTGCCAACTAGAGCACAATCTTCTTCCTTATCAGATCTGGATGAGACTCCAGCTCTAGTGTTTCTTCCTATGGAACCGGATTTTTCCCCTCAGCCCGTCGTGTCTTGAATCGAGCAAATTGGACACGATTAGGTCGGATTCGTGTCCTTCCGATTATGTTCAATAGAGACACAACCGTGTTTGGACTGTGTCTTGATTCTGAGACACGAATCCCGAATTTGGGCCCTCCGCGCGACATTAAAAGGTCATTTTTCCCATTCTATTTTCACATTCACTTCTTTTGTTTCCTGTGGGTGTTTGGGAGCAAAGAGAAAAGGGCGTGGGAGCATTTTCAAGGAGATTCAAACAACAAGTGCATTTTCTCTCTATTTTTTTTGCGTTTTTATTACAACAGTTTGCATGTGCATTTCTTTTTCAAATTTGTATATTCTTTTACAACATTCATGGCTCAATTAAGGGCAACAGGGAAGGGGCAAAGGAAGGGGATGAATGTCCCCATTGGAGATGCCTCTCCTTTCCCAATTTCATCAGGGTCTGCTGCAAGTGTTCCCTCTTTTGCAAGTGGGGCTACAACAACAACTTCAAATGTTGAAGGAAGACATCCTCCTCAAGGTAACAAATATCCCTTGTGGAAATATGTCGGAAGAGAGCAAGGGCCAAGCAACAAGGTGAAGGGAGGAGACAATGTGAGTTGGAAATGTAGCTATTGCAACACTAATTTCACGAGCACATATTACCGTGTGAAAGCTCATTTGTTGGCTTTACCAAGTTGTGGAATTGCAGCTTGTACAAAGGTGCCTTTACCAAAGAGGAAAGACATGGAAAGAGAATCCAATGTTGGTATGGCGAATGTGGCTGGAAAATCTAAAAAAACAAGAATTATGAACCCCTTCCATTCTTGAGGAAAAGCAGCAACAAATTTCCATTTGAGAGTTCCAGTGGTGGACAAGCAACAAAAAGAAAGACAATTTCACTTGGTCTAATGGACAAGATTTTTTAGAAAGAGAAACAGGAAGAGCTTGATCTCATCATTGCCTTTTTTTTTTTCTATCAAAGCTTCATATCCTTCATCGTTGAACGCTCACCTCTATTTATTGAGATCTGTTGAGCTCTAACTTAAGGGGCTCCATTAGGGTATGTGTCTCCTCGGTTAGAGAAGCTTAGAACCACATTGTTGACGAATGCAAAAAAGGAGGTGAAAAAATGCTTGAGCCTATTAAATCAACATGGCCAACATTTGGGGTTAGCATTGTTTTTGATGGATGGGCAAATCCAACATGACACCCACTCATCAACTTCATGGCGTCTTCCTTGAATGGTCCAGTTTTCTTGAAATCAGTGGATGCACTTGAACAATAAAAGGATGCACAATATATCGGTGAGTTGTTTATTAAAGTTATTGAAGATGTAGGTGTTGATTCTTGTGTATAAATCATTACAGATAATGCACTTGTTTGCAGGGTTGCTGGCATGATTGTAGAAGATAAATATCCACAAGTGTTTTGGACACCTTGCATTGTCCATTCATTGAACTTAGCACTTAAATCTATTGCTTCTGATGTGCTTTGGATTGGAAGCATTATTCAGAATGCATGACATATCTGCAACTTTGTCCAAAATCATACAAATGTCCTCACTATCTACAAGGAGTACACCAATCTATCATTGTTGAAGATTGCAGATACATAGTTTGCCTCTTCATTCATCATGTTGAAGTGGTTGAGGGAGGTCAAGTCCGTTCTTGGGGTCTGTAATGTTCCAAAAAGGAAATAATAGTGATAAACAAAGTAAAATACCATACAACACTGAAATATTTAAACAACAATCACACACCCACAATTTTCACCGAAACTGCACCAAAAGTCAACCATTTTATTATATATGGAGAAGAGTACAATGCATGAAAAGTGTGCACCTTGGCTTGCCAAAGCAAGTTAAACAATCCCAGGCGACAAAGATGCTACCCGGATGCAAAGGAAAAGCTTCTCCTCAATGTTTTGCGTTGGCCTGGAAATTCTACAACGGTTGGTTGAAAGAAACCCCTCTTTGAGCCTCCAAAGTACTCAGAAAATTTCGTCAAATTAATATTGAGCTCTCCACCAAACACCCAGAAAAACCCAGAAAGGGTTTGGCCTATCTCCAAGCCAAAGTGGAACCCACAAAATGATGCAAATTCCTCAGCTAATTAGTAATTTGCCTTGCTCTAAGAATTAGGATTTTAGGTCTGAATATCACTAGAAGAATTCTGTAAAATTAGCCATAGACTATGTTGGAAATACTGGGGGGGGTGAATTAGTATTTCTTTTCACTTATTATTTTTATCAGTTAAAACATTTATAATTGGAACACAGAAATAGATAATAGGAATAGATGCTTTTATTAATGTGATCTTTGCAATAAATCAAGTACAATATATATATATATATAATATATATATATATATATATATATATATATATATATATATATATATATATTGTTTCAATTAGTTGCCAAGCACCAACTTGGACTCTTTGTGAGGCTCCAACCTCCACAACACCAACTCTGTCTTGTCAAGGCACCAACCTTGAATTTAGGAGCACCAACTCCCAGGACACCAATCCTTTCAGTTTTGAGGCACCAACCTCAAGGGCTCCAACCCTCTGCTGTAAACTGTTTGGATCTATTTGGTTGTAATTCTCTGCTCCCAACCCTGCTAGACCTATGACTTACTTCTGTCCTCCTGTTCCTTCCACTTCTGCCAGAACTTCGACTTCCTTTTTTTCTTACAGTTCGCCAGCTACTCAAGCTTTCCCTTGTTCTCTGTTGTATAGGCCTGATACTCCTGACCTTTGGCTTCTCGCTCGTTTCCTCTTCGCTCGCTTGATCTTTCGGCTTCCTCTGCGCTCACTCTTCGGCTTCCTCTGTCTCTTCGGATTCATCAAATTCTTACAGGACATGTTTATGCGGAAGAGAGGCCGTATTATGATAATATTGCATATTAAAGAAATAACTATATCAGAGAGGCCCCTTTTTTTTTCAGTATTCATACAATGGACCCAACATTCTTTACGACAATCACATCACTCCTTTAATCGCAATCGCAGCTTCCACAGCCGCAACTCTTTGTTTTCACGATATAACATTGTCGATGCCCCTTAATATCCTCTGTCCTCCTGTAACAATATCATAGATTAACATAGTTAGAAATATATAATGGGTGGTCCCACATGCCACGTCACAATCTCAATTGCAATCACAGCTTTCAGGAGGTATCTTATAAGTCATGTCTATAACATCGCCAATGGCCGATTACCGATTGCCCCTACTGGATGCGATATGATTATAAACTGTTGTTAATAACTCCGTCGGGTCGATAGCTCCATCACAATCGGCGAATTTAACATCCCTTAGAGACTAGCAACACAGCGGATGCGATATTACATTAGGGCGGTTTATAATGGAGTTGCGGGTCTGCATATATTATCGCAATCGGAGGTTTCGAGGGTGACAACCCTTTATAATTTGCGATATGAGGGTTTCGTTGGGCGGATGCGATATTATATTACATCATATTGTAATGGTCCCGTGGGTCCATATATATATATATCACAATCGCATATTTTATCATGACACGGCTTTACACTCTTGTGGTATTCCTTAGCGATTCTCCGCTGTTGATCTTCTCTCTAGATCTAACGGTCCCGACTTAACTCGATCAACCCAAAAACCGTCCGTTGATCCTTCGCCATCGATCAACCCGTGCTAGATCCAATGACCTGCATGCATTTCGGGTGAGCCACTTGCAAGAGAAATAACCACCCGAAAAAGTGGTTTTCTCTCTCCACCCGAGTGCTACGTATCACTCGGTTAATGGAATCGGGCGCGCTCCTTCAAATACCACTTACTGCCTAGCGTCCGCTCGATAACCACTGCCACTATTACAAACCCGCTGGTGAACTGTTGAACGCGGTTACACAGAGTAACGACTCTTTGCTCTTTGCTTCTCGTGGTTTCAAATGACTCTTCCTCTATGCTTCTCTTGCTCCTCTGATTGGTCTTCCCTTTGGATTCCGATAGTTCTTCTTTGGCATATATTACATGCGATGCTCCTTCGTTAATTGCTCTTCCGCTGGCTTCTCCTCTTGATGCATGTTCCTCTTTGTTCCTTCTAATGAACTTCTTCCCTGCTTTGATAGCTCCTATGACTTCCGATATTCTCTCCAATGGCTTGACTGTCTTGGCTTTCCTCTGGTTTCTCCTCATGGCTTCTTGCTCCGCTTCTAGAATATTGCCATATTGACATCAATGACAATCTAGGTCAACAATCTCCCCCTTTGTTATTGATGGCAATATTCTTCTTCTCTCCCCCTTTGACATCAATGGCAAAGGAGTGCTCAGGGACTCCGCCTATCGAACTGCTCCCCCTGTCTGGCAACCTCTTTATGAATCAACTTAAGTGATGCTAAAGAGATAACCCCCATCTTTTGACGAAGATGTTCAAATGCTTCTCGAGGAAGAGGTTTTGTGAAAATATCAGCTATCTGCTCCTTAGTATTGATATATTCCAAGATGATGTTTTGTTCAGCTACTTGTTCACGAAGGAAATGATACTTGCTTGGTATATGTTTGGTCTTTGAGTGCATCGCTGGATTTTTGTTGAGGCTGATCGCACTTGTGTTATCACAATAGATGGTCATTGGTTGATCTGTACCTATGTTGACATCTTTTACAGCGAGCTTCATCCATGGTATTAGAGTACAACAATCTGCGGCAGCTATATACTCTGCTTCAGCTGTAGATAATGATATGGATGTCTGTTTTTTGCTGAGCCAAGATACTAAATAGTCTCCCAGGAAGAATGCATTCCACTAGTAATTTTCCGATCATTGTCACTTCCGGCCCAACCAGCATCGGTGTATGCAGTCAAAGCAAGAGTTGAGCTCTTAGGGTACCAGAGATCGAAATCAGGAGTTCCTTTCAGGTATCTGAAAATTCCTTTTACAGCCAATAAATGGGATTGTTTAGGAGCTAATTGAAATCTTCCCACTATTCCTACTGCTTGCATAATGTCGGGTCTCGTAGCAGTTAAGTACAGAAGGGCTCCAATTATTGACCTGTAATGAGTTGCATCTACCGGAGGGGAGTCATCATTTTTGCTCAATTTGCAACTTGTGGTCATAGGTGTGCTCATGGGTGCACCGTCTTCCATTCCATATCTTTTAAGCATGTCTTTAAGATATTTGGCTTGAGATATAAACATGCCTGCCGTGGTTTGAGATACTTGTAGTCCAAGGAAGTGAGATAACTCTCCTATCATTGACATCTCAAACTCTTTTGACATATTTTGAGAAAACTCATGGCTCATGTTATCATTATTACTAGCAAAAATTAGATTATCAACATAAACAAGTGTGACTAGTAACTTATCCTCATCCGTCTTTATGTAGAGATTACTTCCTGCCACCCCTTCTTGAAGCCTTGTTGTTGTAGATAGTGATCCAATCTTCCGTACCAAGCTCTAGGAGCTTGTTTCAACCCATATAATGCCTTTTTCAACTTACAAACAAAGTCTTTTCCTTGTGTTCGATTAAACCCTTCTGGTTGCTCCATGTAGACTTCTTCCTTGGGTTCCCCTTTCAGAAATGCTGATTTTACGTCCATTTGATAGATTTTGAATCCTTTTGAGTAAGCAAATGCCAAGAACATCCTGATAGCTTCCACATGAGCTACTGGTGCAAATGTTTCTTCAAAGTCAATTCCTTCAATTTGTGAATAGCCTTTACAAGCAAACCTCGCCTTGTTTCTGGTGATTTGTCCATCTTCATTCATTTTGTTTTTAAACACCTACTTGGTTCCTATTATGGTTTTGTCCTTTGGACGAGGTACCAGTTCCCATGTCTCATTCTTCTCAATTTGAGACATTTCTTCTTCCATGGCTTTTACCCAATGAGGATCCTTGCTTGAGTAAATGTTTTTGGTTCTATCATGGATAGAAGAGCAACATCATTCTTCTTTGGTGTACTAGTTATCCTTCTTCGGGTTTGCATCCCTTCATCCATATTGCCAATAATCTGCTCTTCTGGGTGATATTTTTGGAGAAATTTCATCTTTGAAGGGGTTTGAGATGGTTCTTTTTCCTTGGTTTTTTCTTGGTCTTTTTCTTCTTTTTTAGGTTCTTCTTCTTCAATGAGAGGATCAACTACATGTTCTTCAATTTCTTTTTTCTGGAAGGCCTTCATCAATTTTTACATCAATGCTTTCCACTCTTTTCCGTAGTCAGTTATTGTAGCACTTGTAGGCTTTGCTTCTTGTAGAATATCCAAGAAAGATCCCTTCGTCAACCCGTGAATCAAATTTTCCTGGTGAGCCATCATTGATTTTTATGAAGCACTTGCTTCCAAAAATCTTTAAGTTTTTTAATGAAGCAGGTCTTCCTTTCCATAATTCATAAGTAGTCTTTTCATTATTTGGTCTTATTTGAGTTCGATTCAAGGTATAGACAACTGTCCCAACTGCTTCTCTCCAGAATTTTGGCTGCAAGTCAGCTGCTATTAACATTGTTCTTGCCATTTCTTGAACTGTTCGATTTCTTCTTTGAACTACCCCATTTTGATTGGGTGTTCTGGCAGCAGAGAGTCTCTTTTATTTCCTTGTATTTTACAGAATTCATTAAATTCTTTTGATGTGAATTTTCCCCCTCTATCTGTTCTGAGACACTTAATCTTTGAGTCCTCTTCATTTTCTACAAGAGCTTTAAGATTCTTAAAACACTCAAATGCTTCGGATTTATATTTTATAAAATATATCCACATCATTCTAGTATAGTCATCAACAAATAAAGCAAAGTACCTTTCTCCTTGGAGTGTCGAAGTTCTAGTTGGTCCACATAAATCAGCATGGATGATCTCCAAAGGCTTTGATTTAGAAAACTCCTTAGTCTTGTGGCTGTTTCTGGTTTGCTTTCCATGTTGACATGGACCACATATTCCTTGATTTGGTTTTAATAACTTTGGAATGTCTCGTACTGCTTTAATCTCGCTGATATTGATCAAGTTATCGAAGCTTGTATGTCCAAGTCGCTTGTGCCACAACCAACTTTCATCTGTTTGACTTAAGTAGCATTTATCTTCTTGAATCTTGTTTAGAATATAGATGTTGTCTGGTGTTCTAACCCCTTTTGCCACAAGTTCCCCTGAGGAAGAGTTCCTTATTTCATGGTCTTTGGTGCTAAAGACAACATTATGTCCTTGATCACAGATTTGGCTAACACTCAGGAGGTTGTGTTTGAGCCCGTTTACTAGCAAAGCATTTTGAGCTTTTCCTTTTCCATTAATAAGAGTAACAGTTCATTTTCCAACAATTTTGGTAGATCCACTTCCAAAGGATACATTTCCTTCCTTTTTTCTCAATGAGACAAACTTCCCCTTGTCCCCTGTCATGTGTCTAGAGCACCCACTATCCACAAACCAATGATTTTCATTATTTTGAGCACATAGAGCTAGGCCACATTTATTCGTGTTGGGATTCTCACTTCGTGCTTTTCCTCTTTTGAGTGGGCAATTTTGTTCATTGTGTCCATTATTATTACATAATGAGCAAATCAGATCAAATTTGGCCAAGGGATCAAAAGAATTGTAGGTCTTGATTTGTCCTTGCCCTTTGGGGCCATATGGTTTGTTTATTTGTTCCTTCAGTTTTGGTGTGTCCTTCTTACGAGCCATGCAATGTCTAGTTTGATGACCAAAATTTTTACAATGGAAACAATGCCCAAAAAAGATAGTTTTGTACCTGTTGTAATAGCCATGATTTGAATCAACATTCTTCCTTGGAGTTACTCCCGCTTCATTCTTTGGATTTGAGATGGGCCTTTGATGAAATATTGTTTTGTATCTGTTGTAACATCCATGAATCGAATCAACATTCTTCCGTGGAGTTACTCTCTCTTCATTCTTTGGATCTGGGATGAGCCTTTGATGAAATTCTCTTTCTTCTTTTGGGTTGCTAGAAAGTACGTCGCCATAGATTTTCGCATTATTCTTAGTACTTGATGATTCTCCTTTAAAACCTATTCCATATTTGTCATGTTGAGGTTTTTGATTATTTAGGATAGTGTCAAGCATTTGAGAGCTTTTCCAACCCTTTTTAACTTGCTCCAATTCCTTCCTCAGAGATACTATTTCGGCTTCACGTTCTTCGCAAGCTTCTTCTTTTTCTTTTAGCTTATTTTTCAAGAGATCTTCCCTGTTTTTTGTTTCTTCGTTTTCTACCTTGAGAGAAATGATTTTATTCCGTAATTTCTCATTTTCTTCAGTGGCACTTATTAACAATTCATCTACAGTTCCATCTAGCCCTGAGTCATCATCATTTGTGAATGCCATGAATAATACTTCTTGGCTTCCAGCATGGTCATTTTCTTCATCTGATTCTTCATTACCTCCTTTGCAGTGAGGGAACTAGTTAGTTGATTTCTTTTTGATGACTACAAATTCATCTTCATCAGACTCATCTTGCTTAGATAGAAAATTCTTCTTATTGAACCCTTTCTTTTTGTATACCATCCTTTTAGAATTTTCTTCATCATCACTATCATGCTTATGAGGACATTTTGCAGCATAATGACGTATTTTTCCACATTTGAAACAAATAAGAGGATATTTACCTTTTAGCTTAGATCCTTTCTTCAGCCTTTGTACAAATTGCGCCAATTCAGATTCAACTTCAGAGTCATCACTACTGACATTCCTTTCTTTCCCCTTTTTTGATTTTGAGGCCTTGAATGCTGCATCTTTGGAACTTGGGCAACATTTTCTCATCTCATAGGCAATGAGGATTCCATGGAGTTCATCCATCTTGAGAGTATCTAGATCCTTCATTTCTTTTATGGCACTTACTTTGGAGTTAAATGTGTCTGGGAGAGACCTTAAGACCTTTTGAACAATGGTGCTTTCTTCAATGTTTTCTTCCAATCCCTTAAGAGAGTTGACCACTTCAGCTACTCGGAGAAAGTATGATGCCATATCTTCTTCATCATCCATTTTCAGACTTTCAAATTGCCTTCTATGAGTTTGAAGCTTTGCCTTCTTGACTTTGGAGTCCTCGTCGTATAAGCTAATTAGCTTATCCCATACTCCTTTGGCAGAGTTACAATTCATGACTTTTGTAAATTCAGAATCAGTGATTCCACTAGTGATGGAGTTTAAGGCTTTTGCATTTGCAACATAGAATTTCCTCTCGTCTTGATCTGTTGGAAGAGTGGAAGGAGCTATGTACTCATTTAAGACCGAATGCCAAACTTCAGGTCCAAGGGACATTAAGTAGTAGGACATTCTCTTTTTCCAGAAACCAAAATTTGTGCCATCGAACAGAGGAGGGCTTCCTGACACTTCTTGATTTTTCATCATGACTAAGAATCCTTCTTTAAGTTGTTAGGCTGATATGAAGAAGCCCGCTTTGATACCAATTGTTGGAAATACTGGGGGGGGTGAATCGGTATTTCTTTTGAGTTATTATTTTTGTCAGTTAAAACATTTATAATGGAACACATAAATAGATAACAGGAATAGATGTTTTTATTAATGTGATCTTTGCAATAAATCAAGTACAATATATCTATCTATCTATCTATCTATCTATCTATCTATATATATATGGTTTCAATCAGTTGCCAAGCACCAACTTGGACTCTTTGTGAGGGTCCAACCTCCAGAGCACCAACTCTGCCTTGTCAAGGCACCAACCTTGAATTTAGGAGCACCAACTCCTATGATACCAATCCTTTCAGTTCTGAGGCACCAACCTCAAGGGCTTCAACCCTCTGCTGTAAACTGTCTGGATCTGTTCGGTTGTAATTCTTTGCTCCCAACCCTACTGGATCTATGACTTACTTTTGTCCTCCTGTTCCTTCCACTTCTGCCAGAACTTCGGCTTCCTTTTTTTCTTACAGTTCACCAGCTACTGAAACTTTCCTTTGTTCTCTGTTTTATATGCTTGATACTCCTGACCTTTGGCTTCTGCTCGTTTCCTCTTCGCTCGCTTGATCTTTCGGCTTCCTCTCAACTCACTCTTCGGGTTCCTCTGTCTCTTCGGATTCATCAAATTCTTACAGGACACGTTAATACGGAAGACAGGCCGTATTATGATAATATTGCATATTAAAGAAATAACTATATTTGAGAGGCCCCCTTTTTTTTCAATACTCATACAATGGACCCAACATTCTTTACGGCAATCACATCACTCCTTTAATCGCAATCGCAGCTTCCACAGTTGCAACTCTCTGTTTTCATGATATAACATTGCCGATGCCCCATAACATCCTCTGTCCTCCTGTAACAATATCATAGATTAACATAGTTAGAAATATATAATGGGTGGTCCCACATGCCACGTCACAATCTCAATTGCAATCGTAGCTTTCAGGAGGTCTATTATAAGTCATGGCTATAACATCACCGATGGCCGATTATCGATTGCCCCTATTGGATGCGATATGATTATAAACTGTTGTTAATAACTCCATTGGGTCCATAGCTCCATCGCAATCAGCGGATTTAACATCCCTTAGAGACTAGCGACACAACGGATGCGATATTACATTAGGGCGGTTTATAATGGAGATGCGGGTCCGCATATATTATCGCAATCGGAGGTTTCGGGGGTGACAACCCTCTATAACTTGCAATATGAGGGTTCCGATGGGCGGACGCGATATTATATTACATCATATTGTAATGGTCCTGTGGGTCCATATATATATACCACAATCGCATATTTTATCATGACACGACTTTACACTCTTGCTGTATTCCTTAGTGATCCTCCACCGTTGATCTTCTCTCCAGATCTAACGGTCCCGACTTAAATCGATCAACCCAAAACCGTCCGTTGATCTTTTGCCGTCGATCAACCCGCGCTAGATCCAATGGCCTTCATGCATTTCGGGTGAGCCAATTGCAAGAGAAATAACCACCCGAAAAAGTGGTTTTCTCTCTCCACTCGAGTGCTACGTGTTGCTCAGTTAATGGAATCGGGCACTCTCCTCTAAATACCACTTACCGCCTAGCGTCCGCGCGATAACCACTGCCACTATTCCAAACCCACCGGTTAACTGTTGAACATAGTTACACAGAGTAACGACTCTCCGCTCTTTGCTTCTTGTGGTTTCAAATGACTCTTCCTCTATGCTTCTCTTGCTCCTCTGATCGGTCTTCCCTTTGGATTCCAATAGTTCTTCTTTGGCATATATTACATGCGGTGCTCCTCTATTAACTGCTCTTTCGCTGGCTTCTCCTCCTGATGCAGGTTCCTCTTTGTTCCTTCTAATGAAATTCTTTCCTGCTTTGATATCTCTGCTTTGATAGCTCCTATGACTTCAGATATTCTCTCCAATGGCTTGACTGTCTTGGCTTTCCTTTGGTTTCTCCTCATGGCTTCTTGCTTTGCTTCTCCTAGAATATTGCCATATTGACATCAATGACAATCTAGGTCAACAAACTCCTTTCAATAAACCCACAAAAACCCATAAATGGTTTTGGCTGAATCCACCAATCTTCAGTGACCCCCAATAAGTGCAAATTGCCCAATTTGGCCAGAAAACGCCCCACAAAACTAATACTGCTAAATTAAGGCCAAATTTGCCACTGAAAATCTCTCCCAACTTTGGCTAAATTCTCCCTTGCGGAATACCTCCAATCTCCAACCTTTTCTCTCCTCAATCTCTATTCCTCCAACCCCTATGCACTTCCAGAAATGTTGAATTTCGGCCCCAAGAATTCTCTCAACTCAGCCTTGCTAATCGCCACAAAGTCTCCGGTTAAATTAGGGGAAAACCCCTGCAAATCCTTCGGTGTTCTACTTCTTCGTAATTGATCTCCCCATAAGCAATTTGAACCACTGCTGCACCTTGGAAGGAAAACATGCCACCTGAAATAACTTGCAAATATGCCCAATGGAAACTCTGAATTGAGCTCCCCAAGTTGCCTCACTAGGGAGACACTCGAAGTTCTCTGAAATGAGGGTGGAATTCCCGCCCAAAAATTCCTTGTATTGAACAACACGTTTGTCTTGGCTAAGCAGCTAAAGAGAACTAATGTTGAATTTCAAATGATCAAAGATACCAAATGGAGGCCTCCAAGCTCTATTTATAATTGCTAGTCCTCTCCCTTAGTGGTCCCTACTTTGTCGCCATTCTTCATTAAAAATAATAATTTCCACTTTTCTCCCACAAAATAATATCACCAAAAATTGGCAAAGCTCCTTAGTGAATTTTGCACTCACAAAAATTGGGAACATTACAAGGCCATGGTTATTTCAAAGTTTTGGTCTTTTTGGAGAAAGACAGATCAAGCAACCCCTAAAGGAGTGAAGGACACAGTGTTAGATGATGCTTGGTGGGAGAGGGTAGATCTACTTATTCAGATCATGGACCCTACTTTGCTTCAATTTGCAGATACAGACCAAACCATCCTTAGAGAGGTTTATGAGGGATGGGATTCCATGATTGAGTCTGTGAGGAGCATTATTTTACATAGTGAGTGCGCCTCGAGTATGAGACATAATCAGAGGCCTTCTTCACCACCATACAGGATATTCTTGTCAGCATATGGGACAAGAATTGCACACCTTTACATTGTTTGGCTCACTCATTGAACCCAAAATACTACAACCATGAGTGGCTGAACGGTGGACCTTCTCGCAGATTCCCTCACATGGATGGTGAAATCTCACAGGGGAGGAAAGATGCATTTAGGTGGGTTTTTCAGGATAGAGCCCTTGGTGAGGTGGAGGATGCCTTTGTAGAGTTTTCCATTAGCACTAGTCGATTTGCAGGATATGATCTGAATAGCAAGCTCCCCTCTATAGTATTTAGCAATGAGGCTCCTCTCTCAGGTGACTTCATCCTCTTGTTGTGTGAGGAATTGGAGCACATATGGGAATTTGTATAGTGTCATGAAGATTAGGCTTGAGTAGTCGAGGGCAGAGACAATGGTGTTTTTGCACACCAACCTTTGTCTTATTTACAGGCAGAGGGATGAGTGGTTGAAGGGAAAGACAAAGATGTGGGATGTCTTTCCTGATGATATCGGTCTGGACAACAATGTTGAGTTCCCATTGGCTAACTTGGATCTCAATGATCCAGTGCTAGAGCCTATCACATTTGATGATAGTGATACTGTAGAGGGGTCATCCTCCACACCGACAGATGCATAGATGACTTTGGATACAGGGGAGGAGTATGCAGAAGAGGAGAACAGTGGTGACCATGATGATGAGTATAATGATGTTGATTTTGATGATGAGGATTAATGACTCATGAGCTACCTACTGCCTTGAGGCTTGTATACTTATAGTTGTTTTGTATTTGCTATTTCTATTTGCCACTAGCATTCCACTACTTATGTAACACATTTTGATTTTGACGACTTAATGAAAAAACAACAATATCTTACTATCTTGTCTTTCTCCTATTGGATCATTGATGAATTGAATATATATTATGATTTATCATTTATGTCACCATTGTATTTGTATGCATAATGTTACTTTGTAAAACTTATGTCTAGATGAAGATCTATGTTTGAATCAATGAATTTGTATCATGGATGAGAATTTGTGTAAGAAATATCTAATTTTTAATAATATATGTATATATTACAATATATATATGTATATTTTTTAATAAAATAATATATAACGTATCCGAACGTGTCTTGTTCCAGGGGGTCAACGTGTCTGTATCCGACACTTGAATCCTCGTGTCCGTCGTGTCCTGTGCCCTCGTGCCAGGTGACTTAGGTTTCTTCTAATCTCCTCCTGCACCAAGTCAGACCAATGTGTCTCCCAAGGTGGGAGCTCCACTAATTGAATCTTGATTGTGGCAAGACTTCAGAAGACCAAGGAGTGCTAAGCTCTCAAGCTTAGATGGTGGCACAATCTCTCCTAATCCTCCAAGGTCATCTTTGACCTGAGTGAATTTGGATAGGTACTGAACAATGGTTTCATTTTTCTGCATTCGAATGTTGCTGAACTTATCTTTCAATGCAAATTTTCTGGCATCACTGCTGCTTTCGAATAACTCTGTGAGGGTTTTACACATTGTATAAGCAGGCTGCTTGCCATGCAAACTCGAAACCACATGGTCTCTGACTCCCTCCAGGGTAATCATCCTGGCTTTTGTAGTATCTTTCTTCCACTGAGTTAGTTGCTGTGCATCTGATGGTGTTGGTTTTGGAATATCAGTTTGTGTGTACTCCAATACTCCATTGTCATCTAGTGTAAAGGCCCTAAATTCAAGGTTTAACAAATTCATGTTGACAAAATACCAGTATATGAAATTTTAATATAGAATTTATCAGTTGTTTTATTGAGTACCAACCTGTCTGCTCTACCACGACTCTTGCTCTCGTTGTCTGCTCTGCTGCGACTCTTGCTCCTGCTACGTTACCAAAACGACCAAAACTTCTCCGCCAAACTGAGCACAGATTCATTACCCAGCTCCAAAGTACTTCAATTTTGAGGTACTCTAGGCCTCGTGCCCAAAACTTCAAGAAAAATTGAACTCATAATGCCTTCTATTAGATCAGTAACACTGTGAGAATTTCCTATTGTCTCTTTGTCAATTTTCCAAAAATTCCTCCTTACACTTCCTCAAAAGATCAACCCCCTGTCTAAGCTGTAATGTCCTCCTTATATCTCTCCGAATCATTATCTTACTTCCTTTTCGCTGTCTTAGTGTTCTGTTACGTGTGACTCAACATGTTCTTCAATCCTTTTAACCTTATGTTATAAGATTCGATTGAGTAGGTTATTCACCTTTAGAGGATATGCTTAGTCGACAAGTTCAATCCTTTGGCTTTATTAAAAGGTTATAGTTTGTACAACGTTTATGTCCTATGTTCTTTTAATTTTATTTATCATATTTCCTTGAATTTCCTTATATTGTAATTAATTCTAGGTATATAATTTGAATTAACAATAATTAATATAATATTATGCTAAAGTTCTTATTTGATTAATATAATTCATAATATTATAGTTTTTTCTATTTTATATAACACTTTGTATTTACTTTTATTTTGGATAATATGTTAATGGTGGTTTACATAGTAAGTAACCCATCTTAATATATACATTATATTCTGTTGAGCTTGGTATTTACTCAGTGTCTCAGTAATTCATTTATTGGACTTTTCGTAATTAGTTAACACGTATACTAGTGTGGTGCATACGATGCATGCATATGTAGCTATCATATGCATGCCTCGTATGCATGCTAATATTCACATTCTATTTGTAATTGTAGATGGGTCATTACATACACCCCCCTTCAGAAAACTTCGTCCTGAAGCTATGGTTTATATAGTATGTCAGTAATTATCTAGTGATTAATATAATTACGTAAGAACTGCGTTTTATTTTGAGGGTACTTAAAATTTGTGTTCTAAACATTTATAATTTTACAAATATAATAGTCATGCCCTGCCCTAGTCGGGTTCACAAGCTATTCTCGAATCATCCTATCCTTCCTAATCTCTTCCGCTCTCATCCTATCCGTCCTCTATTGGAGTATGCCATGGCGTCAGTTACACTGATCTAACCATTCATAAACCCTAAGGGTGACAACGTTGACTATATCAACCTGCTTTTCTAGTAGGCATCTGACAATCATCATCACACGTCTAGGGGAACGTGACTCGCACATTCCTCCCATGACTTCAGGTTTTGGAGAATAAACAGTGGGAAATACCTCCACCCCTCCTAGTAGGACTAGGGTCAACACACTATCATGAAATCTCATTGAGCTTCATTTGTTCTTGAAGTTTTGTCATCACGTGGTCGGTTTGGTAACGATGTTATTTGAAATGTAAACATTTGTCCATACATTATAACACATACATCAATATATTTAAAATAAATTGTATTTTAAATAGCATTTCCTGTGTATTACACATATGTTACTATCTATGTTGCCAGGAAACGTGGGTTCGGGGACGGGTACGGGGACGGGGACGGGGACGGGGACGTCATTTTCTGAAACAGGGTGCGTGGGTTCGTAGGGGGTA